>JARNME010000310.1:0-19450 GCA_030179655.1 Scaptomyza flava | reverse complement strand
TTTTTTTTTGATATATTTATAGAAAACCATATAAAAATCTGTGTACGCGCTCAAGTGGCTGGTGCCATTGCGGCTCCGCGGATTTATTTGGCCACGAAATTCTCTGGAGGAATTCCCTTTCGTCAAACAACTTTGGTACCCTGAAGTAATCATTATGAGGTGCAGCTCTGACGATGATACGATGATGTTGACATGGACAGCCCCAAAAGGTCTCATAATAGACCGAGGCGGGCGCCTGGCCCTAAATTTACTAAAATGAAGTATAGTTCCGATGATGAAGATGATGTCGTGGACATTATGGAAGCCCAAAGAGGTCTCCTCGCAATAGACCTAAGCTGGCGTCCGGCCAAAGTCCCAGAAATTCAGCCAGCGTGCCCAAGGCTGGCTCTCCATCATTAAGCTCTAAGCAACGAGATGAATCAGAAGAAGCGCTATTAAGCCAGATCATAAAGCGAGCAAAGAAATGCAATAAGAGGGGGGCAACTGAGCCACTGGCTAATTGCCCTAAATCCAACGTACCCCTGGCGACCAAGCCAGCTACCTCTGCTGCATCAGCAGCTGCCAATAAGATTGATGCTGAACGCCAGCGAATCATTGATGAGCTCGAGTCGCATCTTACAGACAGTGGCGAATATGAGGAAAGTGCCCTTCTGGGTCTAAGTCCTCGTGTTCCATCTCCAAATAACCCTCCACATTCCTCTCTCAAGCCAAGCGCTAACGTGATCGATAGAGAGAAGGGTAGCCAGAAAGTCTCTTTGAGCGTCTTGAGAAGCCAAAGCCTATTCTCATCCCTCAGGTATCCAATATAATGGAAACATTGGGAAAATAACTACAATAATGGTGACAAATTTGTCACCAAGCCTACTGCTAACCAAGGACTGCGCATCCTTTGCAGCGATATTGACTCTTACAGGAAGCTGATCAACCATTTTCAGGAGAATCACATTGAGTCACATACATACCAACTAGAGAGCGAAAGGGGCTTTTCGGGCTATTATTCGCCACCTTCATCGAACAACTCCTCTAGACTGGATACGTTCCAAGCTGACTAGCCTTGGGTTTAAGGTCCGTTACCTTAACGTAATGAAAAGGCGCTACTCCAGGGAACCAATGGATCTCTTCGAAGTCGAATTTGAATCGAATGATAAAGTTGCTGAAGTGCTTAAGCTCCGCACTCTAGGTAACCAGCAGATTCTTGTTGAGCGACCTCTGCGTGCTGCTGACGCAGTTCAATGTCACCGGTGCCAGCAATTTGGTCACACACAAAAAACTACTGCCGGCGTCCATTTGTTTGCGTTAAATGTGCTGGTCCTCATCAATCTACTGCATGCAAAAGCTGCCTGAGGAGACTCCAAAGTGCGCAAACTGTCTTGGTCAACATGCAGCCAGTTACCGCGGATGTAAAGCTTTCGCTGAAGCATCTAAATTACGTGAGCCTTCTAGTATTCAGCGGGCCAATCGTATTCTTGGTGAAATTGGTATCCCCCGCATACCAACTCTCGTCAATCAGCCAGTATTACGGCGTGGTCTGCAAATTGCACCACCAGCCAGCCAACAAGCACAGCGAGCTCCAGCTCGTCCTGTATCTCAACAGATATCATCCTTGCAGCGGACATCTCAACGTCAAGTGCAATCTAGCACTGCCCCTACATATGCATCTGTTGCAAGAGGATCAATTCGTCAGCAACGCCAACCGCAACTGCTTCAGCACGTGACTGCTCCCCAGCAATCTCAGAGCAGCTCTCGTCAGTCAAGTAAGGCTCGTGCGCAAACTGCGAACGCATTGCCACAGCCAGCTTTCAACCTCGCTCCCCGTAGCCGTAGCTGTAGCAAGGCACGTATGCAAACTCTGCCCACATCTTTGCAGCCAACTGAAAGTTTGGCTTCCCATAGCCGAAGCCGCAGCAACCGTGTTGCAGTTTTACAACAAGACAGCAACAGCTTAATATGTCGGAAACTTGACAAACTGGTGGATATTTTAATGGAAAATCGACACTGCAATCCAGACGCTCAGCCTTCTCCAGTTTAGAGAGGAAGTTGGACAGGTTAGTGACAATCGTCCTCAGTTTAGCAGAAATCCTTCAAGTCAATGGAAACAAAAATGCCTAATTTACACCTCCTGTCATCAAAGCTTCAGCAGCATCTCCAGAGAGCAATACTCTTTTAAAAATTGTCTCCTGGAATGCTGCTGGGCTAACTCGCAAATTGAGTGAAGTAATTGCGTTTGTCAACAATAACGCAGTTGATGTTCTACTCATTTCCGAAACACACCTCCTGGACTCAGACAATGTTGTCATCAACGGTTATGATACCTACCCTGCAAACCATCCTTCTGGTAGGAGGCGCGGTGGTGCAGCAGTTTTTATTAAGCACGCTCTACGGCATCTGGCTTTGTCGCCGATATCACTTCCTCAAATTCAATGTGCCTCAGTGGCTCTTGCTCTTCAAGATGGTACATCCATAAATGTATGTTCTGCTTATTTACCGCCGCTCATCAACTGGACTGCTGAGGATTTCAGTGGCTTCCTTCATAGTCAGGGAAACAAATTTATAGTAGCAGGTGACTGGAATGCGAAAAGCAACTGGTGGGGCAACGCTCGCTCGTGCAAGAGAGGTACCAGCCTTCTCCAATGCCTGCAATCTAGCAATTACGACATCCTGGCAACTGGCTCACCTACTCACTATCCATTCAATTCGCGGCAATCCCCGTCAGCTATAGACTTTGCTATTTACGGTGGAATAAGGCACTCACGTCTTCAAATTCAGGAGCTCCACTGCTTAGGATCTGACCACCTTCCTCTAAAAATCTCAATTTTGGGTGCGGAACCTGTTAGGCATTTCAAGCATCAACTTCTTCCGTTTACCTCCAGTATCAAGCAATTTCAAAAAGCCTTGATGATTGCGTCCTCAACGAAACTGAGATAAGATCAGGGGCTGATATTGACGACTGCGTTAGCATCTTAGAACGCAACATCAATATCGCTGCAGCTTACGCTGCTAGGCCACCATATCCTCCGAGGCATTCTCTGCAAGCACGAAGGGACCTACAAGCTGGCTTGTCAGGCAAATGATTGAAGCAAAGCGATTGCTTAAAAAGCAGCTAACCAAAGCTCGTCACCCCCTTATCAAAGTCATTGTTAATCACTTAACCAACCGCATCTCAAGGAGTTAAGGAAGGATAAGAACAAGAGAACAGACCTGATGCTGAATAAGTTAGATCCGGACAACAGGTACAACATGCAGCATCTTTGGCGAATCACCAACAAAATGAAGCGGCAACCACCTCCTAACCTTGCGGTAAGAAAACATTTTGATGTGAGCGACGGAGCCTCTATAGCGCTGACCCCTGGTGCAAAACTACTGAGGATAAAGCGGAGGCTTTCGGACAGCATCTTGAATCTAGGTTCTCACCATTTGAAACCATATCTGAAAATGACAGGTTATTGATTGAAAACGAGCTACAAAAGCCCCCAGCACAAGCAGAATCTGCTATAATTGGTATCACGCCGGATGAGGTGAAAGCTGAAATTCATAAGCTGAAGCTAAGTAAGTCTCCAGGCATTGACTACATAGATAACAGAACGATCAAGGCGCTTCCTCCCTCTGCGGTAGTGTACATAACTAATATCTTTAATGGTATGTTAGATTTGGTTACTACCCGGACAGGTGGAAACTTGCAGTTGTCAAAATGATTCCCAAGCCTGGTAAACCTGCTGACCAATTGGCTTCCTATCGACCAATCAGCCTCCTTTCTGGGATTTCCAAAATCTTTGAGTCTTTAATCCTCAAAAGGCTGTTCGAGATCCCAGCTTTTGCAAGTAGACTCCCTAGCCATCAATTCGGCTTCCGCAAGGAACATGGCTGTGACCAGCAGCTAGGAAGAGTCACGCAATATATTCTAAATGCTTTTGAGCGCAATCAATACTGTCCGGCTGTATACCTGGACATTCAGGAGGCCTTTGACCGGGTATGGCACAGCGGTCTGCTCTTCAAGCTCAAAGGATTGCTTCCAGGTCCCATGTACAGAGTCCTGTGTAGCTACCTCTCGCAGAGGACGTTCGTGGTTGAGTGCAGAGGAGGTGTGCGCTCTGCTATTAAGCAAATAGCTGCTGGGGTTCCACAAGGCAGTGTCCTGGGACCTATTTTATATAATATATACTCGGCGGACATGCCCTTGCCTCTGGGCGATATGCTGCTGGCGACGTATGCTGATGATACAGTTATAATGGCAAAACACACCCGTCAAGAAAATGCAATTAGTGACATTAACAGCTATCTAGCAACCTTTACCAAATGGGCGAACAAATGGTGCATTCGAGTGAATATCTCAAAAACGGCGCATGTTCTGTATTCACTGCGAACAGCCAACCCAATGTCTTGCCCACAATGGCAGGAAACACGCTTGCAACCAAACCTGCGCACACTTACCTTGGTGTCCGGCTTGATGCGAAGATCAATCTTAACCTGCAAGTTACAGCAACTGTATCTAAGGTTCGTGCGAGGATGAAGAAGCTTAGCTGGTTGTTATGCGGCAACTCTAAGCTCCCCCTTAAAACAAAGGTTATTATCTATAAAATGCTTGTAGCACCAATCTGGCAGTACTCCATTCCGGTATGGGGGGCACTCACAAGTCAGTCGCGCTTTGATGAACTACAAGTTGTTCAAAACAAGGCTCTCAGGCTAATTGCCAATGCACCATGGTACATTAGAAATGCCACCTTGCATACTGACCTAAAAGTTAAGATGGTAGAAGACTACTACAATGAAGCTTGTAGCAGGTACATTCAAAGGCTACTTTCCCATGAAAACCCTGAAGCTCGGAGAATTGCTACTCATGCGTACCTACCAAATAGGCTAACCCGTCAAAGATACCTTAGCATGATAGACAGATTTGTACCACATCACGTGAGACTCTCCACTCCTGAGCCACTCCCTGAATGGTTGCAGCTGCGCGAGGAGCGTCGACAGGAGCGACTTGAAGCAGCCAGGCGTCGCGCTGACCATGCTAGGCGTGAGCAAGAGCGTATCGCAGAAATTCGTGAGCGGAGGCGTCGTGAGGGGCAAGCTGAGACCAACCTCCATGCTCAAAATACTCATAACATCGAAGTTGATAGAGTCGTACCACATATAAACAGTCCTCGTACGCATGAGCGGCAGCAGCGACTCAGACAAGAGCTTCTGTACATCCTTGATCAACGTGAGCGCTCTTTAATGTCAATGCGAGAAACTGCAAACCTGCGTGATTCTCCAATCCTACAGACTATACCTGATCACCATCAAATGGTCCGGAGTGACAATGGTGCTAGCCTGGTGTCTGGCATTTTAGCCATAATACGCCCACCTACTCCACCCACTTCCGTTAACGCTCTCCTGGATCCATCTCGAGAATCCCTCTTCAATGCTAACCAAGCAAGCGTAACTCTGCACAACCCGGTATCCTGTGTGATGGAGATAGCTCCTGTAGCTTTAGCTGACTTTTGCCCTGATGATCACGCGCCAATCCTTACATATCCTGAGCTACAGCAAAGTACTGAACCTGTTCAGAGGGTTCCCCATGAAAACAGCCTAGTGGCAGGGATAATGGCCATAATAAACACACCTGTGAACAATCCAGAGAATTCTGGACTGTCAGATATGGCTATAGGTGTCCTCTCTAAGTCAGCGGCTCCACATACCTTTGATGGGAGCAAGCACTCAGGCAGCAGCGATCCATAAGCCCAGCAAACTATACTATGTCACTGCGATTATTAATGTAATCATCGCCATTCTGAGCCTCAGCATTCAAGTTGAATGCGGTGTCAACACATTCAAAAAAAAAATGTTCTTAAATATTATATTGAATAAAACTTTTCATGTACACTTTCACAATCTCAGTAGGCTGATATACAAATTCGGTCCTGTGCTTGTGAAAACACACATGAAATCATTACTTGTATCAACTTTGATACGAGAACAACTAAATGTTAAACAGCAAAAGCTAAAACACAAACCAAATTCAGACACATTACTAAATAGTAAAAGATGTCTACTACCACAACTGACATCAACAGACGTAAATGATGATGACAATGACAAGACAATAACAGAGAACAGAAATAATAAAGTTAGCAACTGGTTAACACAAGTTCCGCCACTACTGCCCAGCGAGCTTTTGCATCCCCCAACACCCAAGAAACAGAGCGACAAAGTGAAATCTTCTGAGCTTGAAAATGCGCACTGCTCGCCTCTTAAACGTAGGAGAATTATTGGGAGTGACTCAGAGGAGGAGTCAACTGTGAGCATTGCGTGGGTAAAATCCGACGCAAGTCAGTCCATTGCTGACGGTGCTGGTGGTGGTGGTGACATGGATGTCGATGCTGCTAGCAATAGCAGTATTTGCATCCTTGCCTCTGCCTCTCAACAGCAACAACGACAGCAACAGCAGCCGTCACAACAGCAAAAACAACAACAGCCGTCACAGCAGCAACACCACCCGCTATTTCAGACAATCAGAGGCAATAGTAAAATACCCTTATTATTCCTCCCTAAGGTGCCTGAAATTATGCCCATTATAAGTAGGCTAACTAGTGACCCAAATATTGGAAAATTTAAAACCAAAGTCACTGCCAACAACGGTTTGAGGGTGCTAGCAAGCGATATAGACTCTTATAATGCCATAAAAAATGCCCTTTTCAAGGATGGCATACCACTACACACGCACCAAGCCAAGAAAAATAAAGGCTTCAGGTATGTGCTAAGAAACTTGCATCATTCCACTCCATGCGAAAAAATCACTGATGAACTTAATTCTTGCGGCTTCAAAGTTAAGTTTATCAGAGTAATTAAGCACCGCTTTACGGCTAAGCCATTGAACATTTTTGAAATTGAAATTGATTCAATGCCTAATGGTGCACATGTGGATATCCTCAAGCTCAAAAATCTGGTAAACCAGGCAATCACTGTGGAACGGCAGGCGAAGCCAAGGGACCCAGCACAATGCCATCGATGCCAGGCCTTTGGCCATACAAAAAATTACTGCCGGCGACCGTACAGATGTATGAAGTGCGCAGGCGAGCATGCTTCAACATCGTGTGCTAAACCCAGGGAAGATCCCGCCAAATGCGCTAATTGTAGTGAACCACACGTAAGTTCTTACAAAGGCTGTGCAGCATTCAAAAATGCACGTAGCAAACTGTTTGCATACAGGGGATATGGTTATGGTAGACGCAAACAACAACAGCAGCAGCAACAACATCAGCAGCAACAGTATCACCAACACCATCACCCACAGCAGCAACACCAGCAGTCCCCTAAAAATGCCAAAAATGCAAATAATACCTACAGCTGGATCGCTAGGAATGGCAGAGACGCAACCAACAACAACTCGCAACAGCAAGGTAAAAAGCAGAAAGAGAGTCAACCTCGCCAACAACAACACCAACAACAGCGAGCTAATCGGCCACAACAACAACAACAGAGCCAGCAACGTCGACAACAGCAACCAAAACAACAACAGCGTGCCAATAAAACACCTAAGACGCCTGTAACTGTTGTCAACGAAAACGCTATTGCTCGCGGCCCGGCTGGCCAACGTCTTACTGAGCTACAACAAAAGCTGAAAACAAAACAGCAACAGTTTCAGCAAAATAATGCAGCCAATCCGCTAGCTTTTGCATTAGAACAAAACTCTCAGAGGTTCGAAAGACTGGAGGCAAAGCTGGAAAAATTATTCGAAGTCATTTTAGAAATGATGCGCGCAAATTCTATTTTAGGCACACTGAGACCAAATAGCAGCTCAACATCCACAATATCCAATAATAGAGATACTGCTACGGACGCTGATGTCTGCCTCTACGCCTGAAAGGAAAAAAAAAAAAATTAAATGCCAAATATTAATAACAGCAACTACAGTATTTCAGCTAAAAACATCTAAAGCGAAAAACTCCATTTACATATAATTAAACAATAAAATCAACAATACAGTCAAACAATAATCTACACAGCCAATACAAATATCAAAATTAAAATTACAAACTAATAACTAATCACTATCAACAACATCAACTGGTATCCTCTTCTCTGGCTGTCTCTGATGGCATCTAGGCAAATCCTTCGTGGTCTGCTTTGTCGTCATGTCCGATGAGCTGAACTTGTTTCCACTTCAGGCAGCGGCACTGCGTATATGCCTGATAACAAACACACAGCGAAAAATCCGATGAAGTCATCCGTTGGCATCCCCAGCAAATACACCTGCAAAAGAAAATAAGAGAAAAAGAATTAATTTTGATATCCACTAAAAAGTATACTCACCTGGTCCCCCTTGTCGTCCTGTCCAGTGTTGAATCTGTCAGCCTGGCAGCGGCACCGTGTGTGGCCAGTATAGTCATACAGCACCTACCCCAGCGTTGGAATCATCACCTGCAAAGAAAAGAGAAAATATAAATATCAATGTCAATTACAAATTAATATTGAAAAAAACAACCCAATGCTTACTCACCTGGTCCCCCTTGTCGCTCTGTCCAGTGTTGAATCCTGTTAGCCTGGCAGCGGCATCGTGTGTGGCCTTGTGCAAATACATCCGGAGTCGTCGTCACCTGAAAAGAGAAAAGAGAAATAATAAATTAAAAAAAAAAATTACATATTGTCAAAAATTGCAATTATAATACTCATCTTTTTTCATTTCACGTTGATCGAGCAATGCCAAATGACTACTGCAAATAAACCAGTCTCAAACAACAGTAGCAAATATACCCTGCTGTTTAGCCAACAAGAAGCAACCAAATACTATCATCCTGACGCTTTGGAAACTTCTACAAAGTATCCTGAGTCCTGGTCCCCCTCTGTCATCTGCTGGCTGGTACTCCATCCTCAGCCTGGCAGCGGAATCGTGAGTGCCCAGCATGACATACAGCGACGACTTCAGCAATGGAAACATGACATCTGTAGCGCCCTACCACCTGCAAATAAAGGAGAAAAATTTTAAATTTCTTGTCAATAACGAATTCATATTGGAACAAACAACTGCATACTCACCTGGTCCCCCTTGTCGTCCTGTCCAGTGTTGAATCCTGTTAGCCTGGCAGCGGCATCGTGTGTGGCCTAGCGGAGCGCGTAAATCGATACCACGTCGTCACCTGAAAAGAAAAGAAAAGAGAAATAAATATATAAACAAATAACATTTGTAAAATATCAACATTATAAAGCTTATCTTATCGTTTCACGCTCTACGTGTGAAGCCAATTCATACCCCGACACAAACTGGTCTCAGGCAACAATGGCATCCTCACGCTGCTGCTTGCCAACTAGCTACTTCAACAAGCTATCATCCAGCCACTTTGGGAGCTTCTCCAAATGCTACCAGAATCCTTGGTCTGCCCTTGTCGCCTGCTGGTCGAAATTCCATCCTCGGCCTAGCTAGCGGCATTGTGTGTGCCCGATTTTTGGATGCGTCATCAATCCTGCAATGGAAACACGTCAGCAAAAACATCAACTACCTGCAAAGAAAGATGAGGAAAATATTAATTGCTAATTATGATGTACTCATAAAACCAATACATACTTACCTGGTCCCCCTAAGTCGCTCGTCCAGTGCTTGAATCCGTTCGGCCTGGCCAGTGGCACTGTGCGGGCCCACCCGGAATGCGTCAACAAATCCTTATATGGAAACATCATGCCACCAGCAAAAGTCACCTGAAAAGAAAGGAAAATCATGTTAAATTAGTAGCAGAAATTAACTCAATTACAGCCTTAATCAAAAGGCCTCAAATTATAAAATAAATGAATCTTACCGGCTATTAGTATTCATACTAATAGCTGTGAGTGATATTCAATATCACGCTCGATTCAAAATGGTTATATACCATGTCATTTTCTTTTAATGACAATAAATGTAGCAATATCTGCTACACTAAAATCTCAAAATCGACTGGCATTCATCCTGCTTTATGCGGGAAATGTCTATACATACTACGTACAGCACTGTTTTAATACAAAATGCAAAATGCAATTAATACGCGAAAAACATAAAAACATAAATTCGCGCTCGCTAATTAAGTTCAACAAACGGACTATAAAACAAATACAAAACCACGCAAATTATAACTAAACGTTAAACTGCTACTAATTCTAACCATCACGCTGACAAAATTGCATCAATAAATACTCACACATGGTCATTTCATATCTGGACATTACTTGGCAACAACATGCGACAGAGCTACTTGCTGTTTTTTATGTGCCAAGATTTGCCCAAGATCTTCCGAATTAGACGCTTATGGAGCCTTCCCAGATGGTTCTCAGCGGCGACCCGAGCATAATCCACACAACAACAATATGCAGCCAATACTTCCAGCGATGAAAAATTGTGACGTCTTTATGCAACAACACCTGCATAGAATAATTGAAACGAATTGAAATTGGTATTTTTACAAAGAAAATACATTTTCATATTACGCACGTACGCACAATAAAAACTCACCTGGACACAATTTGAGATGACACCAAGGCAACAACATGGCTTGCTGCCGCCCACACAGCTCGTTCTGCGATTACATCAGGGCAACTCCCAGATGCCTACTGATCCCCCTTTGTCATCTTGCTCCAATGTTGAATCACACTCAACCTGGCAGTGGCAATAAAATCCAATCCTGCAAAGACAACCAGGCGTCTTCTGCTTCAGAATAGAACTGCAAAGAAAAGAGTAATATTTTTTATTAATGTTAATCATTTTAATGCTTTTTCCTTTTTCTTATATTTCTGGCAAAATTGCGATCGAGTCACAACAACACCAGTACTCACCATTGATGCCTGACAAAGTGTAGATCGGCCGCGTCCCATACGTTTGCCTGGCTTGCATCCATCGCCCATACGCCAACTTACCTGCAAAAAAGGAAAACACTACTTACCTGGCATCCTGTGGCACCCGTGCATCCGCGCGTCCCGTTCAGCCTGTCCAGAAGTCATCACCTGCAAAAAAAAGAAAATAAATCGATTCATTATTGGTTTCTTATAATTATTTGAAGCTACAACAACACCCGCAGCCCAATCTCTGATGCTTGGCAAAATATGTATAATTGCTTATTTGCAATATGCATATGTTGCTATACACATCGGCAATTCAACTAAAACAAGGAACACAACTTACCTGGCATCCTGTGGCATCCAGTGGCATCCGTGTATCCTGCGCGTCCTGTCCAGTCCAGTCTAGAAGTCATCACCTGAAAAGAGAAGAAAAGAAATTTAATCAAAATTGATTTCTTAAAATTATTTGGAGCTGCAACAACACTAGCAGCCCAACACTGATGTTTTGGCAATATATGCATATGCAAAATTGCCTATTTGCAATATGCTTATGCTTGCCCACGCGCATCGGCAATTCACCAACAATTGGAACATAATCTACCTGGCATCCTGTGGCACACGTGCATCCAGTCCAGTCCAGTCAGAGGCCATCACCTGCAAAGAAAAATAAAAGAAATTAAATCAATTGATTTCAAAAAATTATTTGGAGCTGCAACAACACCCGCAGCCCGTCACTGGTGCTTGGCAAAATATGTATATTTGCTAATTTACAATATGCATATGCTTGCCGTAGCGCACCGTCAATTCACCAAAAATTGGAATAATACTTACCTGGAATCCTGCAGCATCCGTGCATCCTGCGCGTCCAGACCAGAAAACAACACCTGCAAAGAAGAACTAATTAATATTGGTTCTAAATCACATCCGGAGCTACAACAACACCTGCAGCCCACCAACAAACGCCTGGCAATATTTCGCAAAATTGCAATAATTTTGCAAATCATTTCATTGCTTGCCGGCGCACATCACCAGCCATACAACGTGGTCCACTATGTCGCTTGCCCTGCGCCGAGAATATTATGTCCGGTCGGGCGGCGGCATAGCATTCTGGGCCAAAACATAACCTGCCATTCCATGCGTTTTTGGCAAAAATCGCATTCATACCAGCTAACCTGCAAAAGGAAACACACTTACCTGGAGGCGAAGAACAACACACCATCTCAGCACCAGTCCCAGAGTCATCATCACCTGCAAAGGAAGAAAAAATAGAATTATAATTAGTTTTATATGTTTTAATATGTATAATTGTGAAAATTCTTGGTCATTACGTCTTGTTTACATTTTACATTTTGTCTTCAATGTTAAAAAACGCCAATACAGCTGATAGGTTGCATTTTGCAACACTATGCAGATCATTTTACATAGCGCTGCCAGACTGTTAACTGGCAGCGGTCACAATAGCGCACTTGCAAATTACTTTGTTAAATTTAAATTTGAATTTAAATGTAATGACTGCAAAAGAGACTGACCTTTTTAAAATTAATTAACATTACTATTGTTAAAAACTATTTTAAAAGCAAATAACGCGGAGACTAGCTCCTGCGTAGTAATTAATTATTTGTTTAATGTTGACTGTTAAACTTTTAAGTCGAGGTCCCCTACAATTCATGTAATTTGCTTATTAGAGTAAGAAAATGAATTTATACAAATAAAAATAGGCCGGCACAGTTGCTGTTCGGTCGCCAATGTGTGAGCACGCGTCGTTGCGCAGAGCCTAGCACAGCATAGCAAAGCGAAGCAAAGCGAAGCAAAGCGAAGCAAAGCGAAACACCGCGACACTCACACACATACCACTGAAAAAAAATCAACCCATGAATACAAAATACACACCTCCTATGATACCTCCTATGACACGTTCAAACCCAGGCTCTAGGCCTCGATTCCCCCCACCCATGATTGAAAGACTTTCTCCTATTGAACCAACAACTCACACTCAGTTCCTTAATAACTATAACCCCACAGTAGAAGAACTAGCTGACGCCTTAATCAAAATCATGAAACAAAAAAAGGAAGAAAACGGAAATTATAAGTAAACATAATTAAACCTAAAAACATAATTAAATTAAAAATCGAAAACACCATTGTTATCTATAAAATACTAACACTTAATTAACTTCTAAGAAGGGAAGAAAAGAAAAAGAAACAAATCAATAATTAAATAAAAAAAAAAAAAAAAAAAAAAAAAAAAAAAAAAAAAAAAAAAACCTATTATATTACTACACTATCTTATACCTTACTACATTATGTTACTACACTAAGAAAACAAATCCAAAAATGAAAAAAGAAAAATAAAACTAAACTTAAACCCAAAATGATAAATTTTCTCATATAAAGCAAAACAAAAGTTCCTTTTCAGCCCTAGATAAATAGTAAAAGGATGGTACAATTAAAAAAAAAAAAAAAAAAAAAAAAAAAAAAAAAAAAAAAAAAAAAAAAAAAAACTAACCCTAAATAAAATCTACTTAAGACCTAGAAACTCAAAAATACTCTACACACAACCAAACCAGAAAAAAAAAAAAAAAAAAAAAGAAGAATGCAAATTAAACTCAAAAAAAATAAATACAACAAGAATACACATCACTCCTGAATTACTAGTAGGCAATAATATATCCCTAGGAGCATAAAACCTCTGACAGAACTCTCTCTCTTCATCAATTATCACAACATAAGAACTAAAAAAAAAAAAAAAAAAAAAAAAAAAAAAAAAAAAAAAAAAAAAAAATCTCTCCTTACTTATAAAAACAAACAAAAAATCTTCTCTCTTCAGAACGGAACCCTATGCTCCTGGGAAATATTAAAATGTCAAATAAACGAATGAGCACACCAATAACCCAGGCCAACCTTAATAAACTCCTCAAACAAGACAACAATCCTCTCCCGACTGAAAAACCCATAAGAAAACAAAGGGAGCTAACTGAACGACAAGAAAAAATCCTACAAGGCATTCAACAACAAGTCAACAAAGCAAAGAACCAAATAATGGAAGACCCAGAGATCAACAGCAGTAACTATACGTTAATATCCAGGCAATATGCTAATCTAGGACTAAACAAAACATCTACACCAAATGAATCTTCGCCTACTCAGCAAATCCACTCTGACTCAGACACTGACCCTGATTCTGACTCCTCAACTAGCTACAGATACTCCTCTCATTCTTACTCTCCTGAAAATAGCAGCCCCGCTAAAACAAAAACAATAATCAATATAATTAACAACATAAAAAACGCCAATACAATTATAGAAGAAATAGAGAAACAACTAGGCCCAAACAAGATTGAAACTATCACTACCTCAATAAACCAAATCCTAATACAATGCATTAGTCCAAAAGATCAAGTCCCTCTTACAAACATACTAAATAAACTCAAGATAAACTACCACACTCAATTCAAAAATGGACCAAAATTTAAAGTTATTATTAAAGGATTACACTTCTCAGTTCCAACAAATTGGATATCTACCCAACTCAAATTACTAGGACACAACACTTGCAACATTAATAACATTATAGGAACCTACTCTAAACAACCAACTAATGCCTTCAAAATAAATCTAATCCCACAACCGAACAACAAAGAAATCCTCAATATCAAAAAAATAGGCACTTATAAAGTAAATATAAGCAAACCAAGTCTCAGTACCTATGTAAAACAAATAAACAATGCCAAAAATGTCAAAAGTTTGACCACACCCAACAAAATTGTCCTAATAAATTTTACACCTGTTTTAAATGTGCTGGCACTCATAATTCTAAGTTATGCCCAAAACCAAGAAATATTGATGGCAAATGTGTTAACTGTAAAGGTAACCATGTAGCAACATATAAAGGCTGCCCAATTTATAAACAAGCAGTATATACTAAGCATTACCCATTATCTACCTTCTCATTAAACAAAACTAACCCTAACATTACCCTACCTAATAAAAACAACCTTAAACACAGCTCAAATCTTATACAAAACAAACCAAATTATATAAACAATATCAATAATCCAAATGACCTGGACAACACTTTCCTGTAACAAAAAATAAAAATAAAATCAGAACAAGTAGTTTCTAAAATCCTTTATCAATCTCCACTACTAAAATTCTCTTTCAAATCATTTTAACAAAATCTCCCAAAATCAAACCTTAAGCTAAAAACCCAAAAACAAAAAGATTCAACTAAAATAATCTCTTAAAACATTACCTAAAAATTAATTAAAATACTACATGTAAGAATAAGAATAAATAAATAAATAAATTAAAGCATTCAAAATACAAAACAAAACAAAAACTCTCTCTTAATTCACTCTCCTTCCCAATACAAGGGTAAAATAGTTAAACTAACTCAAACTCTCAAAACACCCAAAAATACTCATCCCAGACCCACTAGATAAAGACTAATCAAACAAGGTAACTGCAGCATTACCAAAACTAGATACAAAAACTCACGAGCCTGGCACAACTTATAATCATAAAAATCCACATAACCTTTATCCAGATTCAACAAAACCCTAAACTAATTCTACACAATACTCTATAATACTCCTAGCCTAATAACCTACGGAACCAGCCACAAATCACCCTCTACTATGGAAAATAACGACCTATGGATCATCAGGAACAATCAGGATGACAACCTAAAAATAATCAGCTGGAACGCAGCGGGCTTACTCAATAAAATTGAGGAACTGGAAAACCACATCTATCAATATAAAATAGACATAGTCTTACTTTCAGAAACTCATTTTACAGACTCAGATCAAGAATCCATAAATATAGAAGGCTACTATGTCTACACTACAAACCACCCAACTTCTCATAGACGAGGAGGCTCAGCAGTCATTATCAACAAACGAATTAACCACATTGCCCTGCCTACAATCAGCACCAACATGATACAATGCACCCCAATCTGCGCAACTATCAGAGACCACCTCAAATCAATATAATAGCTATCTACTGCTCGCCTGGAAGAGGGCTCACAATGAAGCTTTTCAGTGCATCCTACAACAATACCGCCCTCGCTTCCTTATTGCAGGAGACGGAATGCCAAACATAGCTGGTGGGGAAACATCAGAGCCTGCAATCGAGGCACTGAACTTATGACATGTGTCAGAAACAACAATTATAATATACTAGCCACAGGATCAGCAACGCACTACCCATATGATCAGTGTAAAAGGCCATCAGCTATAGATTTTGCACTATACCAAGGAATTCAACACAACCTTCTAAATATAACTTCTTTACCAGATCTTGGATCTGACCATATCCCTATTCAAACTAATCTACTAAAAATACCTGTAAGCATTATGCCCAAAACCCTATTCTACCTGAAAAAGCCAACATTAAAAAATTTCACACCTGGCTTAACCAAAACACTCACCTTAACACAGAAATCTCCTCGGGTAAAGACATTGAGGATGCAGTAGACATCCTAACCAGAAATATTCACCAAGCTGCAGCCTTTTCCACAAATAATATTGAACTCCTCCACTCTAATAGTCGCTTTCGTAAGTACAAAACCCCTAATCAAAGAATAAGGAATCTAATAGCACAAAAAAGACAATTAAATTCAATCACCCCTCCCTAGAATCTCGTGAAGCAAGAGACAGTATAAAATAATTTCAAAACAGACTCCGTAGGGCCCTCAAAACAAGCAAACAAATAACCTTAACAAGACACTCGAATCTATCAATCAAAAAGATAGATATAGCATGCAAAAACTATGGAAGTTTACAAAACAAATCAAAAGAATTTCGATTCCCAACCTCCCGGTTAAAAAGTTTGTGTAATCAAACTCAACCACCAACATCAATCTCTAGCTCGAACTCTGACTCGGACACACATCTGAACCTAACACTCAAACAACCAATGGGTAAGTCTATTCAAGAAAAGCTGAAGCTTTTGCCCAACATCTAGAAACAAGATTTAGACCCAACCTACTCAATACACATACAGAACGTCAATACATAATTGAACAAATCTCACAACAACCACATAACTTCACTTCCCAATTCAGGCCTATAACACTAAATGAGTTAAAAACACAAATAAAGAATCTTGAAAATAACAACACACCTGGACAAGACAACATTGACAATAAAATTATCAAAACCTACCAGACTCAGCCCTACTCTACCTAATCCTAATATATAATAGAATTCTACAGTATGGTCATTTCCCACAACAGTGGAAAATGGCTGTAGTAACAATGATACCAAAACCAGGAAAACCAGCTGATCAACTCAATTCATACCGCCCAATCAGCCTTCTCTCTGGACTCTCTAAAATACTAGAAAACTAATCCTTAAAAGGATGTTTGACTGCCCCCTTTTTAAAAATTCCATACCTGATCATCAATTCGGATTTCGCTATGAACATAGCACAGAACAACAACTAGCCAGAGTTACCCAGTTTATTCTCAATCCTATGAAAAAAACCTCTATTGTTTCAGCTGTTTTCATAGATATACAAGAAGCATTTGATAGGGTATGGCACCAAGGACTCTTCTACACAACTAAAGTCAATACTCCCGTCCTTCTCTCTATAACATCATTAAAAACTATCTATCAAATCGAACCTTCATAGTAAAGTGCCAACAAGGAGCCCAATCAACCCCTAAAAAAATTCTGGCAGGAGTCCCCCAAGGCAGCGTTCGAGGCCCAGTCCTATACACTATTTATACCTCTGACTTACCAGCCCCTGATAATATAAGGGCCTACTCTACCTTTACTCACCTTCTCTTTTAGCAACTTATGCAGATGACACTGTTATAATGTCAGCATCAAATTCTGAAGAAGGAGCTATAGGCCAAGTTAACACATTACTCAAAACACTTACAGACTGGACTGATAAATGGTGTATCAAAATCAATGCCAACAAAACAGCACATGTACTTCTTTACACTCAGAGACAATATGGTTCACTACTCTATAATCCTACTTCTCTAATACGAACTGAAAAAATTACAAATAAAGAAGCACACACATACTTGGGAGTAACATTAGACAAAAACTCCTCGTTCCTGCAAACACTCTGCAATCCCTAGTCACAAAACTCAAATCACGGCCGAACACAAATACAATGGCTTCTGAACGAAAAAAGTAAACTCCCAACAGTCACTAAAACCCTTCTATACAACAACTAGTTGCCCCGTATCTGGCAAGATGCTCTACCTGTCCTGGGGGCCATAACCAGCGCCACCCAATTTAATAAAATCACCACTTTCACAAACAACACACTAAGATGATTTCTAAGGCCCCAACTCCTCAGAAAACTCTGACATACATGAACCCTACAAATTCAAAATGGAGTAACTACTATGATAACTTATCACTCAAACTTGCCAGAACTTAGCTCTCATCATAATGAAGAAATCAAAAAACTCTCAACAACATGTATGCACCAGCCAGATTACGCAGAAATAGATACACCAGAACAATATAACAAACACATCCGTCCCACTCCAATCAATCAAAGACCTACCCCAATAGCAACAACCAATTAGCATCCTCTTAACAGAGAACGCATATCTACACTTGAAATAAGAAAACAGTCCTACTACATAAAATAAATATTCTCTATTCACAATTACCTTATCACCCATCTGATTTCGCACGTCCAGGACCTGTTACCCTTAGATTTATATGAGTGAAGCATCACTCAATGACAGTAACCATCAATCATAGCTGCTACAGCAGAAATACAAAGTATAGATGAACGATAGCTACATACAAAACAGAACTAGACTCAGCACTCTCTCAACAGTCCTCAAACAACGAGATGTACACCAACACACATCACACACACCTACTAATCACCACAGCAACCTAACCTAATCAACCAATAAACTCTCTCCACTACACAGTAATTTAGAATTAAAAAATAAAAAAAAAACACAAAAAAAATTTAGAAGTTACAGGCAAATTAAATTCAAAACAATATTAAAACGCTAACAATGTACACTAGAGAGACCTAAAACATAAAACCTAAACCTAAGATGTACTCTGACCAAACAAGATATTTTAAATAAATAACAAAATTTTTATTTACCCGACCACCAAAAATTATACTATCTTATCACTCACAAACAAAAAATACTCACAGAACAATTACGCACACAACCTGATGCCTGGCACTATACACATCAGCACATCCAAAACAAAGCTAGTTTTAAATTTAATGACCAGGATGCAGAAATTTGATACAGAACTATATTATTATTTTGCAGGCTTTAATATGCTTGGTGTAGGATATGATTGTGTGTAGATTATAGAATAAATAAGTCCAATGGTAACACCCAATATCATACAATTCAATAACTATACACAAAAAACAAACAGACTCTACACTGTCGATTTTAGAATATATTCTTCTCACCGGTTAACATGTAGGGCGAATGTAGAACTCACCTATACCTACATAAACAAGCCCAAGATCTCCAGAATCGACAGAAATGAACCAACCTACAACTTAACCCAATTTAAATAAACAGGCAACACGCGAGCACTCCAAGCTTGATATATGGATGACTTTGTGGAGCTCGGTGGACCTAATATTAAAGCCCAAATCATCCAATTCAATAATAAATCAGCAAAGTTATGATCGTAAGAGAACTCTA
>JARNME010000309.1:0-81051 GCA_030179655.1 Scaptomyza flava | reverse complement strand
TTATAAGAGCGTACTAGCAAGTGTGTGTGCATGTTTGTTTGAGTTCCGAAAAGCTATTCCGCATAAAGTTCGCAAACTTTTCGAAAATACATTTATTTATTTTAATACTTTTTCAAATATTTGACTTAGACCCCATTTACACGCTGAAGTTTTTTCACGAAGTTTTTTTTCATTCTGTTTTAAAACTTCATCGGAATTCAGGTCGCATTTACACGCTGAAGCTTTTCAGTGAAGTTCTTCCTTTGAAAATGCAACTCTGGTTTAAATTTATGTTCGATAAACATACACAGTTAACACCAGTTCAATTAATTCTTTCATTAACATTTCTTTTAATAATTTATAAGCCATAATAATATATTTACTATTTGCGCTAATATTTGCTTGTGCGATATTTCGTATCAATAACTTTATTATTCACATCAAATACTGTGCAACTCTGTGTTGACATTCTATCGGAATAAGGCAAAGCAAAATTAGAAGAAAAATTCACGACTTAAGGCCTCTACGCAGATGCTAGTACATCGCCCGTACCGTAAAAACTTCATATAAAACAAGTGGAAACGTTGCAGTCGGACGCAACCGACTGCGGTATACTCGATACCAGTATTAAAAATTTTGATGCCCATCCATGTGGGATGTCAATTGCTATCTTCATACCAAATTTGGTGACTCTAGCTCGAAGTTTGTATAAAGTGGGGAAAGGGGGCTGGGGGTGGTATGGTTGGGCGTGGCATTCAAATTTTTGGTGCAGATCTATGTGGGATGTCAATTGCTATCTTGTAAAGTAGTGATTTTGAGCCGAGGTGTAGATCTCAGTCTGGCCAAGGCTCGCGTTACAAGAAATATTTATATTTGCTGGAGCACAATTGCTAACTGGAGGTAAAGTTCGTCAGCGTCATAATGCAAAAGGTCGCGTCAGCGATCTTACTGGGTGATCTGGGTTGGCGAGTGGATTGTCACCGCACTCCTACCACAAGCCTCAGTTATCGCTCTTTCCAAGCCCAGGGGATTACCATAGGCTGGATAAACTACCATTAATACGAGCTACTGGAATGCCTGGGCGATTTGGGCTGGCAAGTGGATTGTCACCGCACTCCTACCACAAAGTCCACAGGTTTCTCTTCTCTTCCAAGCTGAGGCGAACGCCATCAGCTGGCGAAGCACTTTATAATGCGAATCGAAACGACTCAACCTAATGATGCATACACGTGGTTTTGGGGTTAGAGTATTTCTGTCTTTCGAACCTTTATTTCTATATGCCTTCCTTAGATGTTCTATCTTATGCTTACTTTAGTCTTGGCTACGCTTCTATTCCGTTTTCGCTCTCGTCAACTGCACTTAGCGACCGTTCAACCTTGCTCTTAATCAATTTTTCCGCCGACACGTCTGTACGCCTTTGACCCGAATTTCTAACTCCCTCGCCGGTCGCGTGCTCAGTCCGAGCGTGCCTTCCTTCTTCGCGTGGGTCGCGATTGTGGATCGTGGGTCGTGAGAGCGCACGCACCCTTCGATCATCTTTCGCCGATCTGGCCGTTCGAATATTCTGTTAAGTTGCTTGAGCCAAAATGTTATTAAAAACTAATGAACATAATTGTAACGTGGTAAACTATAATATGATGAAGAATGAATGATTGTAATGTTAATGTTTGGCAAGCTGTTAATTACTCTTAATAACTAATAAATTATAATATAAGGGTGAGAACGACTTCTTCTCATTTGTACTTCATGTACTTAGCTTCATTAAATGACAATATATTCTTTAATAATAAATTGTGAGGGAGGCTAATGTTGGCCTACCTCACACCCCCCCCCCCCCCCTTTCTTCGTGATCGCGACGTTACCGTCGCGGTGTCGTGTCACGGCGAACGTATCCGCTCCTACCCTGATCGTGAAACGGCTGCGTCGGCTCCTAGGGACTCTGCTTCGTAGCTCCGCATCAATGACCGGAATGGCGGCCCGTGTCAGAATTCTATCGTTAGGGTAAACGTTCCAACTCGACGGTATTGACATCCAGACCATCGGGTTGTGTGCGGGTGGGTTCCGCTGACATCTCGAGTGGTTGTCCTCCTCACCCAACGCCGAGTCTAGTCCGTCTTCCCATGCATCAATCCCTTCAAACGTCTGTGGGCTGTCCAACTCGGTAAATGCTTCCTCCAGGTCATCTTCCTTTTGCTGATCCTCCCAATTTTCATCCTTTGCGTCGCCTGTTGTTTTTGGCTTTTTGCCTTGCTCGACCATATCGTTTTCCGGTGGCGTGGGTGTTTCCAACGCCTTGCTAGGTGCTTCCGTCTGGTTACCCTCTTCAGTGCTTTCGTTCGGTAGGGTGTCCGCCCCTTCTTCCAATGCTTGAAGGTTTAGAGGCGAGGCCGGCTCCTCGACTTATGGTTGTGGTGCTCGTGCGTTTGGCGCCTCTATGACTACCGTCGTTATCTCCACCGTCTGTACGATGACTGCGCCGTCTTCTGTGATCACCGCAGATTTGTTCCTTATAAACATTGTATGTTAAAACGATGTAGTAGACGTCTCTCTTTCCCTTTGCTCATATCGGGGGTGGTTCCGCCGTGGGTCACGCGACTGCTGCTGCGATCTTGGATCTGAGTCTGATACCTCCGAACGATCGCTATCTTCTGCGTCTTCCACATGAGCTTCCGAGTATTTTCCGTAGACGCCGTCTTCATACTCTCGTCGGATGGTGGTGTCAGAGTCCTCGTCGCTGCTGAGGGTGATGATGCTGTCCATTCTTCGCAATTAACCTTTGATATAAATTGTTGTAAGTTCGGTGATTAACGGTGTTTATATAAAATGGTTAGTTAGTTAGTAGTTAGTTTTTTTTTTTTTTTTTTTTTTTTTAAACTTGTTTTCCGATTCAATTCCAGCCTTTTAAAACGGGGAGCGGCTCACTTCGGGATCTTCGTCTTCTCGATGGAATGGTTTTAGTTGCCCTATGCTGGCGATTCTGCTCTTCCGTTCCCCCTCTTTCACCAAACGCACGACGTTCGGAGATAAGAAATTTTTAACGCGGAACGGGCCGTCGTATTTCGGGGCTAACTTTGCCGCGAATCCGTCGCTAGCTTTGGATAGCTGGTGTGTTCTTAATAAGACTAAATCGTTGGTGGTGGGTCGCCATTCCCTCCGCCTTAGGTTATAGTTCCTCCCTTGGTCTTTCGAAGCCCGTTGTTGGTTGCTTTGGACTATTTTGAATACTTCTTGCATTCGAACTGCTTTTTTCCTCCGGTGTTTGTGCTGTACTTCCCGTACCCGGCGTTTTCTCATCGTATAACGTTGCTGGCAAACGAGGTTCCCTTCCCTGCATCAGGAACGCTGGGGAAAATCCTGTTGAATCTGCAATGCTCGAGTTGACGGCTAAAGAGATTTCGTGTATTAGTTCATCCCACGAACTTTGGCTTCCGGAAATGAATTGTGCTATCATAGTTTTCACCGTCCTATTTGTTCTCTCTGTCGGGTTTTCCTGTGGGCAGTACGGGGCTGTATATTCCACCTCTACGCCTAGCGAATTCAAAAATGCCTTGAAGTTTCGACTCGTGAACTGCACTCCGTTGTCACACACGAATCTCTTTGGTACTCCGAAACGGCATAAGATTCGCTCGCGAAATGCTCTTTGTAGTGTTGCTGCCGTCGCTCGTCTCAAGGGGACCAGTTCCACCCATTTCGTGAATGCGTCGTGAAACACCAAAAGCACCGTGTTACCCTGTTTTGAGCGTGGCAAAGGGCCCACGAAGTCCGCGCACAGGATGGCCATCGGCTCTGCCACCTGGCGGGTTAGCATCTGTCCGGCTGGCTTCCTCTGCTCCGATTTGAATATCTGACATCTCTCGCAGCACTTAACGTACCTGGCTGCATCACGAAACATTCCCGGCCAGTAGTAACGCTGTGATAACCTCATAATCGTCTTGCGAATTCCTTGGTGACCTGCCGTCGGCGCGTCGTGGCATTCTTTAAGCACTCGCGTCCTTTGTTCTTCGTCGACACAGAGCTTCCATGGGATGTAATCCTCATCGTCTGCGCGATAGCCTAAGTGCCGGTATAACTGTCCATTTTCCTCGACGTAATCCGCATACTTGGTTGGTTCCTTGGCAACTTTATCCTTCATTCCTTGAATCCACTTTCCTGGTAGTTGTTGAACCACGGCTTGCTAGAGTTTCTCTAACGGGTCTCGAGAAAACGCGTCTGCCACCACGTTGAGTTTGCCCTTCCGATACCGTACGTCGAACTGGTATTGCTGGAGCTCTAACGCCCAGCGCGCGATCCTTCCCGACGGGCTCTCTATGGAATCCAACCACTTTAGCGCCATATGATCCGTCATTACATCGAAACGATATCCCTCCAGATAACATTTTAATTTCCGGATCGACCACACTATTGCCAGGCACTCTTTTTCGGTCGCCGAGTAATTTTCTTCTGCTTTCGACAACTTACGACTCGCATACGCTATGACTCGCTCCTGCTGGTCGATAGTTTGCGTTAGCACTGCTCCGAGGCCGTAATCGCTTGCATCCGTTTGTAGTGTGAACTTCTCAGCGAAATCCGGACATGCCAGGACAGGAGCGGTCGTCAGACAGTGTTTGAGATTGTCTAATGCCGCCTGCTGTTCCGTGTTCCACGACCACTTTCGGGATTTTTTCAACAAACTTGTCATCGGCTGCACTACCGTCGTAAAGTTAGGCACGAATCGCCGATACCACGATGCCATGCCTAAGCACCGTCTGAGCTCCTTCAAGTGTGCTGGGGCCTTCAAATTGTTAATCGCTTCCACCTTCGACGGGTCAGTCTGGATTCCCTCGTCACTCACTAAATGTCCCAGGTATAC
Source organism: Scaptomyza flava (assembly GCA_030179655.1). Classification (NCBI taxonomy): domain Eukaryota; kingdom Metazoa; phylum Arthropoda; class Insecta; order Diptera; family Drosophilidae; genus Scaptomyza; species Scaptomyza flava. The sequence goes on along the minus strand of JARNME010000309.1, from coordinate 76,223 downwards.
TAGCTTCCTCTGGAAGAACGAACACTTCTTCCTGTTCAGCTTCAAATTTGCTGCCCTCAGCCGACGAAAAACTTCCTTTAGGTTTGCCGTGTGCTGCTCCTTCGTCTCGCTGATCGCTATGATATCGTCTAAGTAGGCGAACGCATGGGGTTCCATCTCCGGGCCGATTACTGTGTCCAATGCTCTTTGAAATGTCGTACCCGCCGAATGCAAACCAAACGGCATGACTCGCCACTGGAACAATCCTCGGCCGGGTACCGTAAACGCCGTGCATTCCCGACTATCCGCTGCCATTGGAATTTGCCAATATCCGTGTTTTAAATCCAACGTAGATATGTAACGTGCGTGCCTCAGCCTTTCCAAGATATGGTTTATTCTGGGCACTGGGTACGCGTCGGGCGCGTTGAGCTGGCGGTAGTCAATACACATTCGCCATTCATTTGTCTTTTGACGATCGAGCACAATAGGCGCACTGTGAGGACTCCTGGACGGCTCTATCGCACCGGCTTCTATCAGTTCGTTCACTTGATCGTCGATAACTCGCTGCATAGCTGGGTTCTTGGGATAATACCTCTGTTTTATTGGCTTATCATCCCTCATCACAATCCGATGCTCGGCTATATTAGACACGCCTTTGAGTCCTTCGAAACGTGCTAACTCCGTCTCCAAGAATTCCTGTAACGCCGGCTCCAGATCTGCTGGCCATTCCAACCCTCCTTCTGTTAATGCACTCGGTTGCATCTCTGACTTCGCTTTCCCCTTTCCAGATAATCCTGCCTTTGGATCCTCGTCTCCCTCCACATGTGCCCTGCCCATGGGATGCCTTTCGCCTTTCCTCGGATTTTCCTTTTGTATTGGAAGCGCTGTGCGCGCCGGGCTCGTTGGGTTAAGCTCTTCTTTGCCTGGATCTTCCAACCGACCTAGTAGAGACTCCCGGCGCCATTCCGCTCGCTGGCTTCACGGCGTCATCCACCTTGGGTACCCCTGGTACATCTTTTTGTTCTTTCCTTCCGCTGCCGTCCATTTTGCCTTTCTTCCTTGTTATCCGATCCACGGTGGTACTGCCAACCCCCGGGGTTGGTTCCTCCATTGCTTCGAGAACAAGGTTCGCTTTTCCGCATTGGATTTTCGTACCCATCCTGCACAGAAAGTCCATACCTAAAATCACGTTGTCCAACATAGACGGCATGACGAGCATATCTATCGTCGCCTCGTCTCCTGCTAATCCAACCTTTACACGCAATATCTTTTCTATGGCTATGCTTGAACCATCCGCTAAGCGCGCCTTAGCATCCGCTGCTAGTAACTTGCCTTCGTCTGCCACCTTTCGAAAAAACCCTTCGCTCACAAAACTCCTGGTGGCCCCTGTGTCAACTGTCGCCTTCGCTACGTACCTTCCAACCTTAATAGTAGCGACTATACGACTGTCCTGGACACTCAGTGGGTACTCTAATTTTGGGAACGACTCACACCGGCGCCCATCCGATCCCACTCCGGATGCCGCCGCTGCTCGTTTCCCGGCTGTTTCTGACAACACTCTGCGCTGTTCACCCCCTGTGTACCACACGATCTGCAGAACAGTACTCGCGGATTGGTGCATTCTCTAGCAAAATGCCCGCCCTGCGAACACTTATAGCACACGCGTCTCCCGTCGTAGGGTCTACGTTGCTCGTGACCGATCCCACCGTTTGGAATCCCCCTTACAGGACTGGTCGGTTGTACAGGCGTCGGATTTTTAAACGGGTTGCTTCGGGTGACGGGAATGCCTGTCCCCCCTGTCGCACCATGATCTTTAACGTCTAACCCCTGACTACCCTCTGCTTCCCTGCGGCTCTGATTTCGGAAGTTTTCGAATTCGGCGGCCATCTGCGTTAGCTGCCCCAACGTCACGAAATCTCTTCTGCGGATATATAATCTATACTCCGGCGCTAGGTTTTCATAAATTCTGTCCAACTCTTGTGCTGACCCATATCCTGCGTGCTACATAAGTCCCCTAAGGTCAATTAAATAGTCTTTGTATCCTTCGCCACTACGCTGCCGACGAGCTCTGATTTCGTCTTCCAGCCTCTGGAAGTACCTCGGGGGCAAGGAAAATTCCAAGAATTCTTTCTTGAAAGTGGCCCACGTCGTATCTCTTAGTCGACTGGTTGTGAACCAGAGTGCCGCCTTATCTGTCAATGCTTCGCTCATAACCTTGGCCACACGATCTAGACTAACCTCGAGGGTGGTCACTGAAAGTGACGACACTATTGTCTATGACTACCAAACTCCGCGTCGCCGGCTCCCACACTTGGTCTGTAGTCCACCTGCCCCACCTGGGTAGTATTCACAGGGGGGTTTACAGGCGGCACCACCTGTATACCAGGTAAGGATTCAATCCTTATCTTCTGCTCACTGGGCGGCATATATTGTGTGTGGCTGTGCATCGGAAACAATCCCCCGGGTGACCCCGACAGTGTCAGCAAGTCAGATTCTGATTTTTGGCGCGTTCGTGGTGCTGCGGCGGAAAGGCCGGGCGATTCTTGGGTCTTGGCAAACCTCGACTCCCATTCCGTCAAACGTGTCCGCGTCCCCAAATTATGGGTCCCTTCTTTTATAAAGGTACATACCCTTTTCCGCAACTCTTCTACCTTTCCAAGTTTGTCCAGGCCGAGTTCGTGCGCAATCTTCTCCAAGTCCTCCTTTCGGCAGTGGTACACCCATCGCACGCCTACGCCTGAGTTACTGCAGTTCTCTAACTCTGTGCTCTCGCGTTCACTCATGGCTCGTATATTCTTTGCTCCTGGTTGTAATTCGGTTTTATTAGTTTTATTTAGATTTTATTTCGTCAAAACCCTCTTTTTTCCGTTTAACTTTATTTAATTTTCCACCGTTTTTTTTTCTTTAATTTATATATATTTTTATTATTATTATTATTATTATTTATTTATTTTTTTTAATTATATCATTAAAATGTTTTTTTTTTTTTAATTTATAAATATTTTCACTATTATTATTATTATTATAGTTTTTTTTTTTTTATTATTATGTTTTTTTTTTTTTTTTTTTAATTTATTTAATTTTTATTCCACTTCGCGGTTGCACTCATCCCATTGCTCCCACCACTCTTGTCCCACTGTTCAGTTTTGCTTTCCCGATTGTTCTCGTCCCACTGTTCGCTATTTGCCGTTGCCAAAAAAAAAACATTCCACTCTTGATGATTTGATGCGTGCTGTACTTGGCTTGTCGACGTGCGCGTTGTGCCGTTAGGTGATCGGCTCGTCCACTTCACCATCAACTTCGCTGCGCCGCGACTTGTTACCAACCACTGGCACTTAAACAAATTCCGCTATGCAATCGGTGCGCACGCTTCCACCGTCACTTTCGTTGCGCCGCAAATGGCCCGACTTAATCGCTTGCTTTGCGCGATCCCGTTTGTTTAATCGGTGCGCCCGTTTCGACCGTCAACTTCTTTGCGCCACGACGATTGCGCAAAAGAAGATTCTCGAACGATTCCGTTTTTTTTTTTTTTTTTACCTTGTTTTATGCACGTGCAGTAAAACAGTGTATGACCGGGTATACACGAATTCACGACTTGCGAACTTTCAAGCATTGCTTCTGGGTTCTTTATTCCCGATTTGCTCTACTCCTCCTTAGCTTAGGTCCCTGCTCGGGCGCCACTTGTAAAGTAGTGATTTTGAGCCGAGGTACAGATCTCAGTTTGGCCAAGGCTCGCGTTACAAGAAATATTTATATTTGCTGGAACACAATTGCTAACTGGAGGTAAAGTTCGTCAGCGTCATAATGCAAAAGGTCGTGTCAGCGATCTTACTGGTGATCTGGGTTGGCGAGTGGATTGTCACCGCACTCCTACCACAAGCCTCAGCTATTGCTCTTTCCAAGCCCAGGGGATTACCATAGGCTGGATAAACCACCATTATACGCGCTACTGGAATGCCTGGGCGATTTGGGCTGGCAAGTGGATTGTCACCGCACTCCTACCACAAAGTCCACAGGTTTCTCTTCTCTTCCAAGCTGAGGCGAACGCCATCAGCTGGCGAAGCACTTTATAATGCGAATCGAAACGACTCAACCTAATGATGCATACACGTGGTTTTGGGGTAAGAGTATTTCTGTCTTTCGAACCTTTATTTCTATGTGCCTTCCTTAGATGTTCTATCTTATGCTTACTTTAGTCTTGGCTACGCTTCTATTCCGTTTTCACTCTCGTCAACTGCACTTAGCGACCGTTCAACCTTGCTCTTAATCAATTTTTCCGCCGACACGTCTGTACGCCTTTGACCCGAATTTCTAACTCCCTCGCCGGTCGCGTGCTCAGCCCGAGCGCGCCTTCCTTCTTCGCGTGGGTCGCGATTGTGGATCGTGGGTCGTGAGAGCGCACGCACCCTTCGATCATCTTTCGCCGATCTGGCCGTTCGAATATTCTGTTAGTTGCTTGAGCCAAAATGTTATTAAAAACTAATGAACATAATTGTAACGTGGTAAACTATAATATGATGAAGAATGAATGATTGTAATGTTAATGTTTGGCAAGCTGTTAATTACTCTTAATAACTAATAAATTATAATATAAGGGTGAGAACGACTTCTTCTCATTTGTACTTCATGTACTTAGCTTCATTAAATGACAATATATTCTTTAATAATAAATTGTGAGGGAGGCTAATGTTGGCCTACCTCACAATCTTCATACCAAATTTGGTGACTCTAGCTCGAAGTTTGTATAAAGTGGGGAAAGAGGGCTGGGGGCGGTATGGGTGGAATTGCATCCAAATTTTGATGCAGATCTTTGTGGAATGTCAATTGCTATCTTCATAACAAATTTGGTGACTCTAGCTCGAAGTTTGTATAAAGTGGGGATAGGGGGGCTGGGGGCGGTTTGGTTGGGCGTGGCATCCAAATTTTTGCTGCAGATCCTTGTGGAATGTCAAATGCTACCTTCATACCAAATTTGGTGACTCTAGCTCAAAGTTTGTATAAAGTGGGGTAGGAGGGGGGCTGGGGGCGGTATGGTTGGGCGTGGCATCCAAATTTTTGCTGCAGATCCTTGTGGAATGTCAAATGCTACCTTCATACCAAATTTGGTGACTCTAGCTCAAAGTTTGTATAAAGTGGGGATAGGGGGGCTGGGGGCGGTATGGTTGGGCGTGGCATCCAAATTTTTGCTGCAGATCCTTGTGGAATGTCAAATGCTACCTTCATACCAAATTTGGTGACTCTAGCTCAAAGTTTGTATAAGGTGGGGTTAGGAGGCTATGGGCTTGGGCGGTATGGGTGGGCGTGGCATAAAAATTTTGCTGCCGATCCATGAGGATGTCAATTGCTATCTTCATACCAAATTTGGTGACTCTAGCTCGAAGTTTGTAAAAAGTGAGAAAAGGGGGGTGGGGGGCTGGGGGCCTTATGGGTAGGCATGGCATCCAAATTTTTGATGCAGATCTGTGTGGAATGTCACATTGCTATCTTCATACCAAATTTGGTGACTCTAGCTGAAAGTTTGTAAATGGTGGGGAAGGGGGGCGGAATGGGTGTGCTTGGCTCCAAAACTTTGATGCAGATTTTTGAGGGTCACTGCCAGCTATCTTCCTACCAAATTTGGTGGCTCTAGCTCCACAACTCTGGAAGATACACGCATTCCCGTTTTTGACGAAGCGTTGCGGTGGATGGGGGCGGCTAGGGTAGGATCGGTGGGCGTGGCATCCAAACTTTTGATGCAGTTTTTAGGGGGTCATCATCACCTATCTTGGCACCAAATTTGGTGGCTATAGCTCAAAAACTGAGGGAGATATATGCTTTTTTGACTTTAAAATTCGGGGGGGCTGGGGGCGGAATGGGGGGCGTGGCTCCAAAATTTTTGATGCAGTTTTTTGGGGGTTGCTAGTAGCTATCTTCTTACCAAATTTGGTACTTCTAGCTGTAAGGATGTGCGAAATATGTGGATTTATCGGTTTTGAGTTATCGAATTTATCGATTTGCCAGCCCCCCAGTTTTCGTAGAACCCCCATCTTGACACTTTAATTTACTATCCCATAGATAAAGAGAATTGGAAAGTTTCAAGTCTCTAGCTTGAAGGGTGTGGAAAAAACTTGCACACATACGGACGGGCAGACGGACAGACACCATGACGGACATTGCACAAAACCAATATACTCTTTACCTTCGGTATCGAGTATAAAAAACTGTCTCGTACAGCGCCCGTACCGTATTACGAAACACTGGTATGCAGCTCTGTTAGTCACAAGCAGTAGCTTAGTGTTGAACAATGAAAATGTTAAATAAAAGCTGTGCTGTTGTTACTGATGGAATCAATGTTCAGCAATTGTTTACGGGCCTTAAAAGTGAAACAAGATGTCGGCAAACAAAAGTAGATTCGAAAATTTTAATAGGGATTCGGAGAAAATTGCTTAAATAAAGGCTATGGAACGTCGGTCAGTCTTGTGGGGCATTACGAGCAAGTTTGCACGTAATCGTTAAATGCGCGTGGGAGAAAATTTGAAATTGTCGGGCAAGAGCTGGCATATATATTTTTCGAAAAATTTTAACAAAGTTGGCCTTATGCAGGTTAAAATAGAGCCATACTTATTGTTTTGGCAGACAATGCTGCGCAAGAAGTATTGAATAAAAATATTAATTAATTAATAAGATAAAATTTAAATAACATATAAACCGGATTGTACTGCCACTGATCTATTATAGGGTATAGATCAGTAAGGTGAATTTGCTTTCAGTCTTTTGAGTGGTTTCAGTTATGTTTAGCATAATTTTTGGTAATCTCAGCTCTGCGCATCAAATATGGGTTCACTAAAATGCTTCTTGGTTTTGCAGCCTGCCTTTTTTTAACAACCGCCAGCAGCAGAGCGATAGCTGTATCAATAAGTATATAGTTATTGGTTGTACTCAATCACAAAAGTAGCGCGCTTTAGAAGTGAATCATTATTTTGAATTTAAGTGCACAAAACACAGTTGCACTTGCGATTAATTTAGAGAAAGTTATCAACCAACCGCCACAATATGTGCATTTTTTAGCACTGCTCGTTAAGGTCCGTAAAACTCATGTATACGGTACGGGAGATGTACGGGGCTCATGCGTACAGGCCTTTAACAAGTAGTGAATTTATGCTTGAAGTTTTACCTCTCTACTCCCCTTGCCCACAAACAAAAGATTCAAAAAACTTCAGCGTGTAAATGGGGTCTTAATATTCAACATTATTGTCTTCTCTTTTTGGGCCCAATAATTAAGCCCATGGCAGTGAAGTGCATATCAAACACGTTCACTTGAATTCGCCTCTGTCTCAAGTGTGGAGCTTGCCAATCCATTTTCTTCCTCTTAGCCCCATCAAGCCAAGGAGCGGAAAACGAAGAAACGCTTCTACACGTTCGCCCTTTTTTTTAGTATATACTCTACAATTGTTGCTTGATTTGCTTGTTTGTTGTTTGTCTGCTGCCTTGACAATGGACAAGTCCGTCACGGCCACGCTCGAAGCCAGCCACGCCCACTTGCTTACCAGCTAACCGCATCCCTAGTTGCACGTGCAAGCATATACCGTGTCTGCCATATACAAAGCCAAATGACAAATGGCTCTGAAGTGCAGTTGTGCAGAAAGTCAAAAGATGTTACGTGAAGGAGAAGTCGGTCGACGCACCCAACCTTCGTTTTATGCTCTTGACTATCAACATTTAATAAACTTTTAATCCTTTGCTAATTTAATGCAATAGTTATGCAAGAATGCAGACATGTTCCTTGGTATTATTATCAATTCATGTGCTTCAAGCTTAATACTTCATATGCTTTTCTTGACTAAATTCAAGGCGTAAATCTTTCTGAAAAATGCAACGAATGCAAAATACTTAATAAATTATTCATTGTACCCTAAATGCTTGCTCAATAATTCAAATGACTTAACTTTCAAAGTTAAAGCTTCGCAGGCAATCACAAAATTTTCTGCCATTTGTTTGTGGCACGTTTACGAAGTCCTTAGGGTTCCTTCTTCTTTTTGGCAAACCCTTTCACGAACTCACAGTTAAAAAGTTTTCATTGGCGGCACCAAATAAAATGTCAATTATCGCCTATTTAGTTGCACTCTTTGTGCAAAACACCATAAAATAGCGCCTGGCACCAAAATGTGTCAGTTTCCTTGGCCCTTCTTCCACTCTCTGCGATGGCACTGTGCGTCACATCGACTGTCACTCATTATCGGCGTGTTTGTTTTATGAAGGTCGTTGCCAACATACACGCACACACACACAAAGAAGTCACGATACGCACGCACAGACACCCAACACCCAGAGTTGTTCTTCTCCCTGACATAGTTTTCAACAACATTTGCCATTGTTGTTATCTTTTGCTACTCATCGAGCTTCATTCTCGCCACTCCATCCGTTCCATCTGTTTCTTTGCTTTATGACACTTTTGTCCGTCTCTGTCTCACCATCTTTTTGGAGATATCTCTTAAAAATCAAACATTTCGCTTGTCCGGCAGCAAAACAAAACAAAGCAAAACAAAAATGTGTCTTTGCTTTACAAAGTGCTAATGGGGCAGCTGCTGTCACCCGGAAGTGGATGTGGATTTGCATGAGCTGCTCCTCAAGTTCATCATAATTGCGTATGACAACAGTCAAAAGGAATCTGAGAACAATAACTTGGCCTTGTTGTGTTGTTCTTGCTGTTCTTGTCGTTTTTGAGGTGTTCGTGGAGCGTACATTAATTAATGGCGCATTATTGGCAGTTTATTTAAATTGATTTAACAAAGCGTATTGTTGTTGTTGTTGTTGCATGTTACTTGTTATTGGTTGCTTGCCATTTCTACCTCACATTCCCTCGCACACCCTTACGCGCTCCCTAACTTTGGGTGCGTGTATTTTAAGCATCCTTAAGTGGTCATGATAAATGTTATGGGTCTTTCTCTAGTTCCTTCACAGTCACTTCATAACCAACCCACAAATACCCCCCCCTCCCCCCCCCCCACTCTCCTCTCTCTCACACTTCTTTTTTTTTTTATATAAATAAATTTAATGTATCCGATCAAAAACACAGTTAGTTTTTATTACAACACAGTTATCTTCATTAGTTAATTCGGCAAGCCTGGTTGACTTCAGGCGTAGTTGTGGGTCTTGCGGATGAGGTTGACTTCCTTCGGATCATCACCAGGCTATTGTAATAGGTTTCTAAATGACCTGCGCTTTAGTCTTCTAATGACTCTTCTCCCCGCAAGCTCTCTAACCAGCCGGCTTCGTGGCCGCTGCAAACGTGCGTTGTATCTGATGGAATAAGCTTATTCGACGGAAGGCCAAATTCTGGAGTGTCTGGATAAGTTGTCGACTTGTTTGACACGCAATGCCCCAAATCTGTATGCCATATCTCCAAGTCGGAGCAATTAAAGTATTATAAGCCGCCCGTTTGCAGCGTAGCAGCAAAGCGCTATTAGCGTTTATTATCCAATTAACTTTAGACAGCTAACACCGACATAACTTAAGGAGCCCATCAAAGTGAGAGCGAAAACAGAGCCTTTTGTCCAATGTGATCCCCAGGTATCGAGCATGATTTATGCATGTATTCAAAAAAAAAGTTTAATATTAAGTCAAATATTTGAAAATGTATTTAAATAAATAAATATATTTTCGAAAAGTTGGCGAACTTTATGTGGAATTGCTTTTCGGAACTCAAACAAACGCGCGCACACACACACACACGTACTTCTAAGCTCTAATAAAATACTTGAAAGCTTGCTGTCAATTTATGCGCGACAACGTTAACAATGGAGGAATGAGAAATGCATGTCGGATTAGTTCTGTGCTGTTGCCTTTCCACTCAGTTGTCATTACGTTTTGTTGTTTTCCATGTTGTTTTCATTCCATCTGCCATCGGATTGTTCGCATGCAACATGCAGGCTTACAAGCTAGTCAAGTCCCCTGAAGGATATTCGTCCCAGCAATTGCCATTGCATTAGTACTGCACTCCAATTGAAGGTTGTAAAGGACTTATTGCCTTTCTAACAAGCTGCTTAATAATCTCAGCTTATTCATTGGTTAGCATTGAAATTTCTTTACCAATTGAAAGTCAATAGTTAAGAACTAATACTCGAACGGTGATTCAATGTTTTATACATTACATAAGTATGGTAAGTTATTGTTTTTAGTAAACAGAAATATAGTTTTTCGTATACTTAATGTTGTCGGCTCACATTTAGGCTAACAGTAACAAGTTGCAAGCATAAATAAGATCACATTTGTAGGCTGATGAAGCGCTGCTGGCAACTGTTGCCAAAGTTAAGCTGCCAAAACTTTGCCACACAGTCGTCTCTCTCCCTCGGTCTTTCACTTCTTCACTGCACTCGCGTTTGCTGTTGTTTTTGGCGTGATTTTCGCATGCCCGACACTTGTTTTTCGGTCTAAGTGCCCCAAAACAGCGCAGAAAACTTTTCTGTTGTGCATAATCGTTGCGAGTTGCGCGTCCGGAAGTGGATCAAAGGAAACACTACGACGAGTCTTACAACTACTATGTAGACTATGTGGCATAGTTTAGCTAACTGTATTTTGTGCAGGTTGCGATTTACTCGATGCCAAATTGGTTCTGTGTGTCTGTTAACACCACACAACACGTGTCAGCTGCAACAGTCGGTCTAACTCATTGCAAACATAACGTCGTTACCCCGATGCCGAACTGCACGAAGCCAAGTTAGAGGTGCCAATTACACTCTCTTTCGCTTAGTGTTAGTTTAAATAAAATAGTATCCACAGACAGCTGACTGGCGTTAATGCGCTGATGATGCTAATTCATTATTAAGTAAGTTGCAACCACTTCTATGCACAGATTCCAGCCAGCCGTTCAAATTCATTCCGCAAGTAAATCCCTCAATCAAGTAAAATCTTTTGTCAAGTTTCATTGCAGTTCAATTTATTAACACTTTAGTATGTATGTATTTATGATGAATGGTGGTGTATTATGCTCGATACCAGCTCGAACCAGCTAGAGACTTGAAGCTTTCCAATTCTCTTTATCTATGGGATAGTAAATTAAAGTGTCAAGATGGGGGTTCTACGATAGCTGGGTGGCTGGCAAATCGATAAATTCGATAACTAAAAACCAATAAATCCTCATATTTCGCACATCCTTACAGCTAGAACTACCAAATTTGGTGGGCAGATAGCTACTAGCAACCCCCAAAAAACTGCATCAAAAATTTTGGAGCCACGCCCACCCATTCCGTCCCCAGCCCCCCCGCATTCTTGAATCAGAAAAGCCTATATCTCCCACAGTTTTGGAGCTAAAGCCACCAAATTTGGTGCCAAGATAGGTGATGACGCCCACCAATACTGCCCTAGCCGCCCCCATCCGCCCCAACCCTTCGTCAAAAACGGGAATGCGTGTATCTTCCAGAAGTGTGGAGCTAGAGCCACCAAATTTGGCAGGAAGATAGCTTGCAACGACCCCCAAAAAACTGCATCAGTTTTGGAGCCTCGCCAAACCATTCTGTCCCCCTTTCCCACCTTTTACAAACTTTTAGCTAGAGTCACCAAATTTAGTATGGAGGTAGCAATTGATATTCCACGTGGATCTGCAGCAAAAATTGGATGCCACGCTCACCCATACCACCCCCAGCCCCCCTTTCCCCACTTTATACAAAATTCGAGCTAGAGTCGCCAAATTTGGTATGAAGATAGCAATTGACATTCCACATAGATCTGCATTAAAACATTGGATTCTACGCCCACCCATACCGCCACCAGCCCCCCTTTCCCCACTTTAAACAATTTTCGAGCTAGAGTCACCAAATTTGGTATGAAGGTAGCTATTGACATTTCGCAAAGATTTGCAGTAAAAATTTAGATGCCACACCCACCCATACCTCCCGCAGCCCCCCTTTTAACAGCTCTTACTAACTTTCAGCTAGAGTCACCAAATTTGGTAGGAACATAGTTGGTGGCATCCCCATCTGCATCGGAGAATCTTTAAGGCAGCGTACACCCCTGCCCCATCCGTACCCCTTTGAAATCAGGCCTCTTTTTACATGTTTTAATACTGGTATCGATTATGCCGCAGTCGGTTGCGTCCGACTGCAACGATTCCACTTGTTTTTGATTGATTTACTTCTTGAGAAGCGTGGAGACAAAAGCGGGTACAGCGGCATAAGTGGCAACAGCGGGTGCAGCATACGAGGAGTACACTGAAGGCAATGCCACATACGAGGCAGAGTAGACAGAGGGAGCGGCAGCGTATGTGGTATAGGCACGTGGAATAGCAGCAGCCGAGTAGACGGACGGAACGGCAGCCGAGTAGACCGATGGAGCAGCAGCATAGGTTAGAGCGGGTGCCGCGGCATAGGTGGCAACAGGAGCCACAATCTGAGCCTGCGCCGCAACGACGATGAGTGCCAAGCAGATGAGGAACTATAAGGATAATACAATATAGAGTAAATCTATTCGGATATCCTTTCAAAATAAACTTACTTTCATGTCGATATTGGTTGTGTTTTGCGTTCTTGGTCGAAACGTTCTGTAAGCTTGTAGTGCGTTGACTGATACTATTCCACCGTTGACCTGTTCCATTTATACCCAAGAACAAGTTCTCTTATTGCGGATGTGAATTGTGTGAATTTGGTTGGTGTTGTTGGACATTCATCATCATCTGGCATATCAAATGGATTATCATTATGCTCACTTTCAAGTACTTCGAAATTCGAACTTAGCCTTATTGTTTTCGTTTTCATTAACATTAAGCCAACACAGCTAAAATCGTATAATAGAGCCTGTGAAGCGTTTGAAGATGCACACACTTCTCAAAACATGAGTGAATTAAAAAAAAAAAAAGTCACTCAGTGGAGAATTGATAATAAAGTGTCGGCCATTGCATCGGATAATGCTAAAAATATTGTTGGTGCTCCACCTTGGCGGCAAAAAACTAACAGAAGTAATTAGCTTGGCCTATCAAAATGTTAGAGGCCTTAACACTAAACTGGCTAAATTATATATTAACAGCTTATCTTTTGATTCTCAAATAGTTGCACTCTCTGAAACCTGATTAAAACCTGATATTTCTGATTATTTCATTTTCCTTCTAAATATAACTTGTACAGATGCGATCGCACTTCCCGCAAGGAGGGTGGTGTTCTCATTGCTGTTGACTCCTGTATTTCCTCTGAACATATTTTTTTCAGCATCTTCCGGACATAGAGTTTTTATGTGTTAAAATATTACTAAACGGCCGTTCACTTTATGTTACTTGCTCTTATATTCCTCCTCAATCTGATATTAACATTTACTCATCCCATCTGAGTGCCCTGCAACTTGTTTCGTCGTTTTTGACAGATATGGATAATCTGATAGTAGTTGGTGATTTTAATCTGCCACATGTTGTATAGTCTGTAAATGACACATCTTGGGCGGTACAAACAGTCACTTCAGATGATTTTATCGATGGCCTACTTGAGTTAGGCCTATCGCAAGTTAACAGGGTGCATAACTGTAGTGGTAGAATGTTGGACTTAATATTTGTTTCGGACTCCGATTGCAGTAATGCTAGTAGAATACCCCTTCCAGTGCTTCCGGAGGATAACTACCATCCAACCATCGAAATTCTTGACCCTAATTCAGTATCTAAAAAAACTTTAAAAGCCCGTTGCTTTCGTAAAACTAACTTTACTAAATTAAATTATCTTCTTTAACATGCTAATTGGTCGCGCCTTTATTCTTGTAGTGATATAGAGACTGCCATAGCCATATTTTTATAGGACCTTGAATTCGCTTTGGATATTTGTGTTCCCCTCACTTGTTCTTCAAGTGACAATAAACCACCTTGGTTTACGAGAGAACAATCGAAGTTGAAAAACGCAAAGACAAGATCATATAAAAAATTAAAAAAATTGGGAACTACTTTAGATTAATCTTCGTATTAGTAGCAAAATCTAGTTTTATTTCCGTTAACACATCTTGCTATAATAATTATCTTAATCGTTGTAGACTAAACTTTTCACGTGACCCTAAACAGTTTTATAAATTTGTTAACTCTAAACGTAAGACTTCTTGCTTGCCATCCTCAGTATACCTAGATGATACAAAAGCAAGTTCTGATCAGGCAGTAGCCGATCTATTTGCTGAGTATTTTCAATCAGTATACTCATCGAATATGTATAGTAGTAGTAATTCCTATCCTTTTCAAGTTCAAACGTCAAATTGCATATATGTCCCAGTAGTTACTCTGTCTACGCTCCTGAGTGAACTTAACTCTATTAAACCTGTCTACTTGCCTGGTCCTGATGGAGTGCCAGGTTGTATTCTTAGATACTGCGCGGATTCTCTTTGTGCGCCATTAAATAAATTATTTAACTTGTCTGTTGATTCGAACGTGTTCCCTGATATATGGAAGGAATCCTTTATAATTCCAATCCATAAAAATTCTTCAAAATCAAACGTTAAAAATTATAGGGGCATATCCAAGTTGTCTGCTATACCAAAAGTCTTTGAAAAAATTATATGTTCTAGACTGCAACACGGATGTAGTTCGATTATATCGCCTTATCAACACGGTTTTGTTAGGCGTAGATCTACTACCACTAACTATTCCCTGTTGCTTCATAAACTAAATATTATTGTATTTCCATCAAAACTGTTATTGTGGCTTTCGGAGTACTTGTGTGGCCGAACACAAAAAGTTGTTTTTAAATCGTCTGTATCTTAACCTATTTTTGTTACCTCTGGTGTACCCCAGGGTAGTCACCTTGGACCTTTGCTATTTAATTTGTTTATTAACGATCTCCCAGCTGTTATTACTTAATCTTTTGTGTATATGTTTGCTGATGATGTAAAGCTATGTTTCACCTATAATGGCGCTTCCCTGTGTAATTTACTACAGTCGGATTTGGGTGCTTTGTCAGCCTGGTGCCGTACTAACTTACTAAATTTAAATTGTTCAAAATGTAAAGTCATGTCTTTTTGTAGAAGTACCCCTCATACAGCTCACTACTTGCTTTATGCTTCACCACTTGACCGCGTGTTTGAAATCAAAGAGTTAGGCGTTATTCTTGATCCTAAATTAAAGTTTGACGCTCAGATTTCGTATTTATTGACCTTATTGACCTTGGCTTCATCAAGCGGTGGTCGAAAGATTTTAATGATCCGTACACCACTAAAACGCTTTATACATCCCTAGTACGTCCCATTCTGGAGTATGGATCTTGTGTGTGGTCCCCACAATACTCGACTCACCAGGACAGAATTGAATCTGTGCAGAAGAAATTTCTTATATTTGCCCTTAGAAGTTTAAACTGGGTTGCTGGAGTTGACTTACCCCCGTATTCTAGTAGACTCCTTTTAATAAATCTTCCCTCCCTGTTAAACCGTAGAACTATGCATGGAGTATTATTTATTACTCACCTACTAATGGTGAAATCGACTCATCAGTTTTTGAGTAGAATTAAATTTAATGTCCCAATTAAATCTTCACGTAACTTTTTACCCCTTAGCCTTGATCGTTGCTTCAGCAACTATTTAATTCATGAACCATTTCGTGTTATATGTTCTGACTATAACAAACTTTATTCTCTTGTCTCCTTGGAGGTCTCAACTCCAGTACTAAAAAGATCGATCCTTTTTGCTTTATCTTATCGTAACCACTAATTACTAATCTGGTCTGATTTGGTTTTTCTGGGTTTTTCACAATCCTCGCAACAAATGTTGGACTGCTCAATTTGTACTGAATTTCCCAGAGCTTTAACTTTACCTTTTAATTATTTTTTCAGATATATATTTTATTCTATATTTTACTTAATTTAATTATTTTAATTATTTTAATTTAAATTAAATTTTGATTAATTTTAATGTCAGCTGCTCTTAGCTGACTATAAATAAATAAATTAAAATGGGAGGGTTGTTCCGTATTCCGTGCTTTGCACATACCCTCAATATAATTGTCCAAAAGGCGTTGCTCGAAATTGACGATATACGTTCAAAGGCCAAGGCAATCGTCGAGTTTTTCAACAGAAGCTCATCTGGCTTAAAAAAATTAAAGGATGCACAGGCTCAGCTTGAGTTACCAAGTTTGAAACTTTCGCAGGATGTGGCAACACGGTGGAATTATACACATAAAATGTTTCAACGGCTCTCTGTCCTAAAAGAAGCAGTTATGGTAGCCGTTTCAATTTTACGTCGAGACCTTATATTAACAACAGCCGATTGGAAAGTCATTGAAGACGTGCTACCTGTGCTGCTAGCTTTTTATCAAATAACGAACGATATATCTGCGGAAAAAAACGTTACCCTCTCCAAAGTTATAGTCTTGGTGGCAATTTTAGAAAAAAAAAGGTGGCTAGCATGCATGCAAGTAATGTCACAGTTGAAAGAGTGATAAATGTGCTTGTGTGCGAATTGAATACCCGATTCAAAGATGTTGAGCATAATGTTTTATTTGCGGAAAGCACAATTTTGGATCCCAGATTCAAAGACCTGTCTTTAAATCAGAAGATGCGTTCAAAAATTCTGTTGCCAACATAAAAAAAAAACATTATGTTCACTCGGGTAGCCAACGCATTGCCTGATGCCTGATGCTAGACCGGTTTTTTTGCTTGACACATGTTTACTTCTTCTACCTGGACCTTTTTTTTGACACTCACAAGGATAAAATGCTGTTTTATTTCAAAGTTTTGGTCAGTTTGATTTCAATTGTGGCAGCAGCAAGATACAATTTTTAGTTTGTGGAAGTGAAAAAAATCAAAATGAATCAAGACGCAATATTTATACAACAAGGACAATTTGACTGAGGAAGAAGAAAGGCAGTTGGAAGAGTATCTGGGCCAGGACAAGAACGGAATTGGTGGACGTAATTACAATTTATTATCAACAAATGAATCAAATGGCAAAGAAAATATTATCCCAAGTGATGAAAGTGCCAATGAGCCGCATTCCAACATGCGCTTTGGAGAGTACTGGGAAAAAAACACTGAACTTTATGAAGACACTGAATCAGAGGAACAACCTATACCAGTTGAGCCAAATCGTGGACATAAATATTCTAGTCAAGGTAGAAACAATAATACAGTTTGGTGGCAGCATACAGGCTGTATGAAATATGCCATCCAGCTTGGATTACAAGAACAGCAGAAACAAGTGGAAACGTTGCAGACGGACGCAACCGACTGCGGCATACTCGATACCAGTATTAAACAAGTGGAAACGTTGCAGTCGGACGCAACCGACTGCGGTATACTCGATACCAGTATTAAAAATTTTGATGCCCATCCATGTGGGATGTCAATTGCTATCTTCTTACCAAATTTGGTGACTCTAGCTCGAAGTTTGTATAAAGTGGGGAAAGAGGGCTGGGGGCGGTATGGGTGGAATTGCATCCAAATTTTTGATGCAGATCTTTGTGGAATGTCAATTGCTATCTTCATAACAAATTTGGTGACTCTAGCTCGAAGTTTGTATAAAGTGGGGAAAGGGGGCTGGGGGCGGTATGGTTGGGCGTGGCATCCAAATTTTTGCTGCAGATCCTTGTGGAATGTCAAATGCTACCTTCATACCAAATTTGGTGACTCTAGCTCAAAGTTTGTATAAAGTGGGGATAGGGGGGCTGGGGGCGGTATGGTTGGGCGTGGCATCCAAATTTTTGCTGCAGATCCTTGTGGAATGTCAAATGCTACCTTCATACCAAATTTGGTGACTCTAGCTTAAAGTTTGTACAAAGTGGGGAAACGGGGGCTGGGGGCGGTATGGTTGGGCGTGGCATCCAAATTTTTGCTGCAGATCCTTGTGGAATGTCAAATGCTACCTTCATACCAAATTTGGTGACTCTAGCTTAAAGTTTGTATAAAGTGGGGATAGGGGGGCTGGGGGCGGTATGGTTGGGCGTGGCATCCAAATTTTTGCTGCAGATCCTTGTGGAATGTCAAATGCTACCTTCATACCAAATTTGGTGACTCTAGCTCAAAGTTTGTATAAGGTGGGGTTAGGAGGGCTATGGGGCTTGGGGCGGTATGGGTGGGCGTGGCATTCAAATTTTTGCTGCCGATCCATGAAGAATGTCAATTGCTATCTTCATACCAAATTTGGTGACTCTAGCTCCAAGTTTGTAAAAAGTGAGAAGAGGGGGGGGGGGGGGCTGGGGGCCTTATGGGTAGGCATGGCATCCAAATTTTTGATGCAGATCTTTGTGGAATGTCAATTGCTATCTTCATACCAAATTTGGTGACTCTAGCTGAAAATTTGTAAATGGTGGGGAAAGGGGGGCGGAATGGGTGGGCTTGGCTCCAAAACTTTGATGCAGATTTTTGAGGGTCACTGCCAGCTATCTTCCTACCAAATTTGGTGGCTCTAGCTCCACAACTCTGGAAGATACACGCATTCCCGTTTTTGACGAAGCGTTGGGGTGGATGGGGGCGGCTAGGGTAGGATCAGTGGGCGTGGCATCCAAACTTTTGATGCAGTTTTTAGGGGGTCATCATCACCTATCTTGGCACCAAATTTGGGGGCTCTAGCTCAAAAACTTTGGGAGATATAGCCATTTCTGATTTCAAAATGCGGGGGGGCTGGGGGCGGAATGGGTGGGCGCGGCTCCAAAACTTTGATGCAGTTTTTTGGGGATCGCTACTAGCTATCTTCCCACCAAATTTGGAAGCTCTAGCTCCACAACTCTGGAAGATACACGCATTCCCGTTTTTGACGAAGCGTTGGGGTGGATGGGGGTAGCTAGGGCAGTGTCGGTGGGCGTGGCATCCAAACTTTTGATGCAGTTTTTAGGGGGTCATCATCACCTATCTTGGCACCAAATTTGGTGGCTATAGCTCAAAAACTGAGGGAGATATATGCTTTTTTGACTTTAAAATTCGGGGGGGCTGGGGGCGGAATGGGGGGCGTGGCTCCAAGATTTTTGATGCAGTTTTTTGGGGGTTGCTAGTAGCTATCTTCTTACCAAATTTGGTACTTCTAGCTGTAAGGATGTGCGAAATATGTGGATTTATCGGTTTTGAGTTATCGAATTTATCGATTTGCCAGCCCCCCAGTTATCGTAGAACCCCCACCTTGACACTTTAATTTACTATCCCATAGATAAAGAGAATTGGAAAGTTTCAAGTCTCTAGCTTGAAGGGTGTGGAAAAAACTTGCACACATACGGACGGACAGACGGACAGACACCATGACGGACATTGCACAAAACCAATATACTCTTTACCTTCGGTATCGAGTATAAACATGTAAAAAGAGGCCTGATTGCAAAGGGGTACGGATGGGGCAGGGGTGTACGCTGCCTTAAAGATTCTCCGATGCAGATGGGGATTATAAAAAGGCTTGTTTGTAATGATTACAAACGATTAAACTTTATTGATTTTAATTCGGCATCAGACGATCTGATCACTAGAGCAGCCAATTCCAAAAGTGACCATGCTTACAATTATCGGTATATATAACAACATAAGGTGAATGTCTTAATCTAGGTTTTATCGATATGCGATGTATCGAATATTATTACACGCTTTCCTTTTTTTTTAACACGCTTATATTAGCTTCACTTGTATGTTTGTATGTATGTAACTCTCCTTTGGACTAAAAGCAAGAGGCTTATTACTGTCAGTATATCCCTCTACCTCAAGTTCGTTCGTTGGCCGAGCGGTCTAAGGCGCGGGTCTTCGCTTCCGGACTCACCGATCGTGGGTTCAAATCCCGTCCACGGCCTAATATATATATATATATATAGGAGGTTTAATGGATCTTCCAGATCTATAATCTACCGATACGTCATGGTTAATTTCGTTAACAGTTTCATTTTCAATTGTTACATTTTCGGTTTGTTCTATATTTATATTTTCGGATTGTTGTATGTTTACATTTTCGAATTTTTCTATATTTATATTTTCGGATTGTTCTATATTTCCATTTTCGGATTGTTCAATAATTACATTTTCGGATTGTTCTAAGTTTACATTTTCAGGTTGTTCAATTATTACATTTTCGGATTGTTCTATGTTTACATTTTCATTCTTTACAAAGGTATTGTCATAGTAACAGTCTTTATTGTCACGATTATTACTTTCAGATTTATTCATGAGTCTTCTATTTCTCCTAAAATAGTTATTATGATCATCCTTTATAATGTAGGATCTTTCATTTACTCTTTCCTTAACGACCCCATATGCTCACTCGTTGGATTTTTTTTAAATTGGATTCTATCACCGATGTTAAATGGACGTAAATTTTTTGAGTGCATGTTATAGTATAATTTTTGTTTGGACTTCTTATCAATGAACCTTTTCATAATTGTTTCTTCATCAATCAAATTTCGATACAGTAAAGATTTCTTTATTGGCATTTTGGTCTTACACATTCTACCAAAGAACAACTCACATGGAGCAAGGTTTAAACTTGCTACCGGGGTGGAATTGTATTCGAGGATTCTATACTGATAATTACTGAGTTCCGGAGTTTAAAATGTTCTTTGCAATCGCCACTCCCTTTTCTGCTAATCCATTGCTCTGAGGGTATCTTGGACTTGAAAACTGTAGCACTATGTTACATTCATCAGCGAAGGTTCTAAACATGAGTGAGTTGAATGGGTTGCCGTAGCTATAAAAAGATTTTCTAAGTTCTTCAATGACATCCGATACTGCTTTTCCTTTAAGCTGGCTAACATTCAGAAAATTGGAGTACGCGTCAAAAATTGAAAGAAAATTTTTTAATGTCCATTCCTGCCATATGAAAAGGATATTCCGGTGTTTCGTCTTCTACCAACGGTTCCTTTTGGTTGTTTCTCCGAAACTTTTCACATACCTCGCAAGCATACACCAATTCTTTAATCTGTTCGGTCATGTTAGGCCAATAGTAGAGTTTACGTGCTCGGGCTAACGTTTTTTCGATACCTAGGTGAGATTCGTGAACTTGTCTCAAAATTTGGCTTTGCAGCTTAGCTGGAATTATTAGTCTGCATGAGCGAAATAGAAGCCCTTGTTCAAAGTGCAATTCAGACTTTAATTTATAAAATTGCTGAAAAAATTTGTTTACTTTATGAAATGATGGCGATCCTTTTTCAACAAAATCGGAAATCATTTGATAATCTTCACCATCTTCCAAAACCTCTCTATAGCATTTATAGTTCTCTTCTGAGAGACAGGCTGCACGAGTTACTATGTGAATGACATTTGCTAATTCCGAAATTTCAACTTCTTCGGGTAGCTGGGCTCGTGACAGACAATCTGCTACCAGCACTTCCCTTCCCGGTGTATATTTTACTGACATCTTTGGATACTTTAGTAAATAAAGAAGCATTCGCTGCAATCTCATTGTCACGGAGTCAATGTCTCGTTGGACTAAGACTTCTAGGGGCTTATGGTCGCTTTCTACCAAAAATTCTCGTCCATATACATAATAGTGGAACCTTTCACATGCGAAAACGATTGCCAGAAGCTCTTTTTCGATTTGTGCCCATTTTTGTTCACTTTTTGTCAGTGTGCGTGAAGCAAAACAAACTGGATGCCCGTGCTGGGAGAGAACGCAGCCAAGACCATATTTCGACGCATCAGTTTGAATAACAACGGGCTTGGTATTGTCATACACAGCTAGAACTGGATTGCTCGTTATAGTTTTAAGCAAATCATTGAGTTCGTTTTGATGCTCAATAGTCCACTCAAACGGGGTATCAATTCTAGTAAGGTTCCTGAGTTTAGCAGTTCTAGATGACAAGTCTGGAATGAACCTAGCTAGGTACTTAAAAAGTCCAAGATTGCGCAGCACTCCAGATTTGTTTTTTGGAGTTTGAATGTTTTGAATTGCTTCTAGGTGCTTTCTTTGTGGTTTAATAAGGTTTTCCTATAAGATGTGACCCATAAATTCAACTTATGTTTTCCTATATTGGACTTTGTCAGGATTAAAGCGAACACCATTTGATTTTGCCCGCTGTAGTACTTTGAGTAATGTTTCATCATGTTCTTCAAAACTATCTCCTAAAATTCCTATGTCGTCAAAGTATATGATCACATTTGGTATGTCCCCAAATGACCCATGAGACAAGTCTAGAATTGTAAAAACTTTTTTATGGGATAATTGTGCCATAAAATCGTCTATTGTCGGTATTAGGTAATGCTCACGTTTAATTGCTTCATTTAATGGTTTGGGGTCTATACAAAGTTGCAGTTTTCCATTCGCTTTTTCTACTACTTGTAAATTATTCACCCAACTAGTGGGTTATGTCACCGGCGAAATAATTTTTTCCTTAACCATCGAGTTCAACTCCTGTTCCAATGTTCCAAGCAAGCTTTGTGGGAACCTTTTTTTATAATGCAGTACTGGGTTTGCATTATCCTTTAAAATTACTGATTGCTTGTTTGGCAACTTGCCAAGTCCCTGAAATAATTGCTTGAATTTTTCCACAAACCCCTCTTTGGTATTAGGTAAGTTGCATACTGTATCGATATTTAAATGTTTAATAAGATTCAATTCTACGGAAGATTTAAGACCTATTAAAGGTTCACATTTCGTATCTACAACTAAAAATTCAATACATTTTCCATTTTGGAAATTTGAATCATAACAGTTTGCTATAGCTATTCCATAATTGTTTACTTTAACATTGTTGTAATCCAAAATAAGAAGGTTTTGTTTTTTAATTTCAAGTTTTAACTTTTTAGCTATATCTATTGGAATACAGTTGACATCCGCGCCTGTATCCACTTTAAATGTTACAGCTTGTTCATTGATTTTAAATGTTTTCGTCCATCTATCGCTTTTAAATCCACACTCGCTTATTCTTAAAATTGAGGAATTAGTCTCTACGTATACATTTTGCTTATCTTTATTATTTTTACCTGGTTTCACCCAATTGGTTCTGGATCCGGATGATGGCTTGCGCTCCACATCTTTTTGTCTGTTGTTGTCGCCACCCTTTTTTCCTTGCTTGCAATATTTGGCGAAATGTCCTAATTTGTTGTTTCCTTGGAACGACACTCGGACAAATGTTTTGGGTTGAATACAGCTCCACAATTATAGCACTTTCGAACAACTACGTTGATTGTCATACTGTCCATTGTGTCATTATTCTGCTTTTGCAGAAACTCGTTGTTTTTAGCAGCTGCTTCAAAGGCTTTAAATTTCTTTGATGATATCCTCCAGTTTCTTATTTTTGACTCTAGCAGCTTAAGCTGCAATTTTTATCATTAATCCCAATAATAAGGCGATCAGACAGCATTCGTTGTTCGTAGGCCTTGCCACAGTCACATTTGAAATCACACAACTGTACCTGCTTGCGAAGTTGTGTCTCAAATTCCATAAACGGCTGGCCTTCATTCTGCACGATGTCGTTGAATTTGTAGGATTCCATTTTTAACGGAGTACTATAGTTGTCGAAAGCTTTGAGTACATCTTCGAGGGTGCGGCTCACAACTGCTGCAGACGCTGACGACGCTTCTGATGACGCCATTACGGTGCCTACCATGCCGTTTGCAGATCCATCATTCGGGAACATTGCATTATATATTTCCGTAGCTTTGGACCCGGCCAACCATAAAACGTGGCTATCTTCTTAGCTTCCGGTTCCGCATCTTTGCCTGATGCCATCATGTACATGATAAATGATCTTCTCCATTTTGGCCACTCGTTTGCCAAATTTGAGCAGTCGATTTCCTGCAATACACGTTCCATTGTGTTCTTTATGTTTCCAAGATTAATATTTTACTTCTGACACCATATAAAAAGGCTTGTTTGTAAGGATTACAAACGATTAAATTCCAAAAGTGACCATGCTTAGGTATCGTTCTTACAATTATCGGTATATATAACAACATAAGGTGAATGTCTTAATCTAGGTTTTATCGATATGCGATGTATCGAATATTATTACAGGGATGCCACAAACTATCTTCCTACCAAATTTAATGACTCTAGCTGAAAGTTAGTAAGAGCTGTTAAAAGGGGGGCTGGGGTGGTATGGGTGGGTGTGGCATCTAAATTTTTACTGCAAATCTTTGCGAAATGTCAATTGCTATCTTCATACCAAATTTGGTGACTCTAGCTCGAAAATTGTTTAAAGTGGGGAAAGGGGGGCTGGTGACGGTATGTGTGGGCGTGGAATCCAAAGTTTTAATGCAGATCTGTGTGGAATGTCAATTGCTATCTTCATACCAAATTTGGTGACTCTAGCTCGAAAATTGTAAAAAGTGGGGAAAGGGGGCTGGGAGCGGTATGGGTGGGCGTGGCATCCAAAGTTTTGCTGCAGATCTTTGTGAAATGTCAATTAGGTGGTCGTGGCCTTTCCCCACTTAAACAAACAAAAGTACAAACAGTAGGAAATCCTTCAATCAAAAGCTAAAAGCATAATAGCGTATCTGTTCATCTACCGCACTTCCGACGATATTCAACGCTTTAGTCAGCTAATTAGTGAGCAGGTTGGCGACAAACACAGATTATGACAACTATTTTGATTGATTTGACTTTTGTGTATGAATTATTTTTAGGAAGTCAAGTACCTATTAAAGGCCTATTTTCTGCTGGCCTTAACTGATCGTGCTGCGAATGAGAATCTTACACTAAATCTAAAAAGTCGAAACCTGTATCCCTTGGATGTTGCACTAAATGCGGGAACGCTTTATGAAATGATCAGGCATTTGAAAGACTGTAATGAATTGTCACGTTTGTTTGGCGACTGCTTGTCAGACAATAGAGAGAAATGTTGGTTTAATCCTGGCGTAGAATCGCTCTTTCTGTTATTGAACGAATACATACCGGTTAGCTAACAACGTAATTGACTTTAAAATAATGAATTTGTAACTCTGTACATTTTCTTATAGACCGAAAACAAAACATGGTCGAAGGATGCACGTTTGCAGGCCATGGCAAAACTCATGTTTGAGCATAAGTTAGTCTTGGACGATCTACTTGGCAGATTAAAGACCTCCTGACACCAGGCTGTGCTCTCCCAATAAGTATTGCAAAACTTTTTTGTCTACTGCTTCATTGCCGATGCCATACTGAATGTCGCCACAACAGTAGAATCCAACACATCAACGGATTTAATTCATATCAATTCGGCTTACTTTGTGCGCGATATATGGTTTTTTATATGCCGCTTTCAGCTGCACGGTGAGTATTAATTAACTACTTGTATTGAGTTTTTTGTGTTAATAAATAAACTATCTGTTTGTTTTAGGTAAATGTGAACAGTTGCATCGAGCTACATTCGAATTTATGCAATTGATGCTTGACACATGCACTTTTCCGATGCACAAGAACAACACAACGCATTTGGATGAAATAGGCAAATTGTTTATTGTTGCCATGCAACATATCAACCCGCAGCAGCTAAAAATGTTGGCTTCGAAGGTTTTGACAAAGTTCGTCAATATGTACAAGATGCAGCTATATATGCAAACGCTAATGGATGAGGTAGCCGTTACCGATGAGACAAAGCATTTGGCAACATTACAAAAACTATGCCAAACGAGGCTCGATAGACTCCAACTAACTAGTCTTGTCGACTATATACGCGAATTTCTAAATCGCAATTGTATGGAACGCTTGCACGGCCTACGTGAACATGTAAGCTTTTTACATTAAAAACAAAAAAAAGGAAAACTTCTATAAAACTTCTATAAACTCCACTTCACTTTAGATTGCCAAGCACAAGGATGAGCTGCAAAATCATGAACAATTGTTATTTAAGCTTATCAATCGTTTAATTCATATGGTGCGCGAATCGCCTAACGAGGCAAGCAGCCTTGAAGCTTTCAAGTGTCTAGCCGAAATTGGGCCATTAAAAACGAATATTACTTTCAAAATGAATTTGATGACATTCAGCAGCAGGTAATTTCAAAACAACAAACTATCAAATGGCACACGTTATAAAATCGTTATTTATATAGTTTCAGTCGTCGGAGCGACCGATTGTTCAGTTCCTAAGCGTGATTATTGAAACGCTAGAGAAGCATTTATATAACTTCAATACGAGTATCAACGAAGCGCCAATTAAAGTGGTTGGACATGTTGTCAACAGCAAAGATGGCATGCATTTAGTTGGTTTGTACCCTCAGTTAACCTCACCAAAAATACGAACTAGAAAATAATTATAATGCAATTGCACTAACACAACACAAATCTCCTGATGAAATGTGCTAAAGGCAAAGAATGCAATTAGAGATTGTACGGTCACCGAATTGGTGTTCAGCAACATGTCCGTGTCGGCGCTCTGCCAGTGAGAGAGAAGATGCTAGTAAGTTACAATCTAAAAAAAACAGGAGTCACACTTACCGACAGCTTATTGAAATCAATGCTTGTGTAGATCTGTTCACAAAACATATTATGTATTTTGTAAAAGGATACTGTATCCACTTCGCTAGCCGGGCTTATACAATAGTTTGCATTAAGCAAAAGTGTTATTGTTTCAATTGCCGCATTGCGCTCTCCAGCGTTGGTATTGATATAAAATGTACAACCGACTTGCAAATCACAATGAAGTTACCCACAGTAAAGATATTGGAACAACGCTGAGCTATTTGTCCAACGCAACGCACAATTTTAACTGCCAAATGGGTTGGATATGATTTAGTTAAGGCAATCTTCATCAATGAATTTATTGCAATCTATATGACTTCCAGCAAATGTTCTTCGCTGTAGAAAAAGAACGAAAGAGCTGCAAAAAAGGTTAACAGTGGTTAATTAGTTGTAAGTACAATTTGGAGCTGATTACTTACTAGGTATTTCATCGAGAACTTGGCTCATAATATCAACATTGGTATTATGTTTAAAGAAAATCAACGTAAATTTCTCAGATAACCATTCCATGCATTTTTTCGATTAGCTCTTGCAGCGACACAGCATCTTCAAATAAAAAAAAGTTTAATATTGCTTCTTGATTGTTTACTTATTTATACCTTAATGATCATGAGAAAATCGCTTATTGGGCTGCAGTCCTTCCAATTTTTTGTAATCAGATCAAAAGCATCTGCGCTTTGCGCATCGATGGCACACATGCTGCCAAGAATGGAAAAGCATTGTGCGTTCAATGGTAGACGATCTTTGTTTGTTTGTGTGCCTTTAATGATTAAAAATCAATTGAAAAAAAAATATGCCTAATAATTATTTAAGCTATTTGTTCTTACAATGATGCTTTAGGACTTAGCCTATAAGCTCAATCGGCATTTGCAATGGCTGTTTTTCCAGATTATTGATGAGTATTTCATGTGAATTGAATACTTCAAGAATTTCAACAAGTTTATTTATCATATTATTCAAATCGCCATCGTTTATAAGTTGAACAACTTTCTTCATTTCCATGTTTTTCATGCATTGCTTACCTCATTGCGGCTGATTAGGAGGCCGATGCGCTTTATCAACGGGCATTGCCTATAATTCGACGCATCAAAGGCATTGTAAGCAAGCGTTCCAAAGTACAAAGAAGTTTATAAAGGCTCCTTAGATTCTTAATCATAGCGTTGATAAATGCATCAGTCTCTGTCGGTGGATCCAGCATGCGCATAAGCAGCTCATAATTGTTCAAAAACAAGCAGCTCTTCATGCTTGCTGCTGTTTTATTTAGTGCTTTGTTACGTCCTTTTAGCCGCAACTGAAAGTGATCATCCAGACAGATCAGCTGTTTATTGTATTTGTACAGCAAGAGTTGCAAATTGCTATTGTCTACTGTTGCTTTTGGACAATTGCTGTGGCTGCCAAGTTGCTGCAATTGTTGTTCGTCAAGGAAATTAATGACACCAATAGCTAGAGTGTCTGCCAAAAGTCGATGATCAATATCTGCAATGTTATTAATAATTTGTGCCGCATAGCTCATCTCTTGACCGTAAGCCCATCTAATGATTGGTTCGATAACGTCGGTTTCTTTGTTGATGCCACAATATTCGGCATGCTTAATATGGCACGTCTTGTTGCGATGCATTCATTGCGTTTCAGCATTTTATTTGTTATACTTTGGAGCAATGTGTCGCAAAGTTTTGGGCTAAGTTTATCATAGTTTATGATTAACTGCAAGATAGTCTGTTTCTCTTCAATCAAATCGGCAGCATGACGTGTGTCTGCAATCAGATGCGCTGCTTATATGAATTTCCATAGATTTTAAGGACACGCAGCGTCGTCTCAACTGTAGCAGTTCGGCAAATATGGCAAACCTGTAAGTGGTACGACAAATCAATAATAGCAGTATAATATTTCACATTTACCAGACAGCGTTAAAGCTAGTTTCTTGTATATATATAAGTTCTATTAAGTATTTAATCTGATCGGTCTTGACACGTTTGGGTGGATTCTCTTGTAATTGCCGATTCGGTTCCACATGGCACATAGCCTAAAACAAAGAGAACACAAAAAACGTTAGTTTTAATTTGTTTAATAACTAAAATGGAATTGAAGTTATATCCTCTTACAATGCATACGACAAGAGCCGACATTTTAATGACTTTTGCCGAAAACACGGATGTTTTCGACCGTAATTGAGAATGTTTGCGTATCTCCATTTCGATGATGGTGCGTAACATTAGAGCGCTTTGTGACCAATTGTCGCGGATAGGTACATGGAAAGTAGTAAAATCGTGGCTATGTAAATTCGGATACAGAGCATGTAGAAATACCACAATCATTTCAAAGAACAACTGCTTTGTGGCTTCACTAAATACATCTTCATTGTAAAATTCACATAGTTTTGGAATTACATTCTGCATGTGAAAGCACAGCACATGATGATAATTAACTGCTAGCTGTTTAAAAGAGAGGAATACAAAATATATTAGCGGAGGGATTATGCCTTGCTTGGGTTTGTGCTTGCCTCGCCAACAAAAAGGTGATATAAACGAACTTTTTTCTATCCGCATGTTGTGCTTCATTTGTATAGGTCTGTAATGATGGCAAATATGCCATTAAATCGTCATGCAGTTGGGTGCGTTCTTTGGCTATTTCGACGGTTTTGATGATACCTTTTATAATATCGGATTTCAGGAACACATCGTTGTTCACATTAAGCTCAAATAGAATAGAGAGCACATCTTAAAAATCAAATAAAAGCGAGTTAATACGACAACAAATTAACAAATATTAATAAGTAAATTGCTTACTACTATATTCGCTGACTTTCAATTTGTTGTTGACGAAATTTGTACCAAAATAACGGACAACAATGCTGTGCTTAGTGGCGTCGGCAAAGGCTTCAATTATTGTGGATTTGCTTAGGAAATGTCCTTGGCTATCACGACCCACTGTCAATAAACACAAAATTATCAATCACAATGCATTACTAGTAGGCCAATATGCTAAGCTGTAGTACATACTCTCCAAATTGTAGTCAATGATATGGTCCATAGTATTGCCGGACAAATAACTTTTGGCGACCAGCGGCTTAACAGCTTTGTCCGATGTAGCATCTTTTACATTCATCGCATGCTATCAAATTATTAAATAAGAGAAACTAAGAGTCAAAATAATGGATCAATGGATACATTTTTAGTTGCATATTCTTATTCTGTAGTCAGTTTATGTTTGCGACAAAACTACAACAAGAGCATACACTTTTTCGTCGTTCAGCTGTGGCTCTGCTACTGATGAATTCAAATTGAGAGCGGTAGCGAGCGGAGTAGCGTAGCCGGCTTATCTTTACAGACACAAATGTCGCTGAATTCAAATGCGAGAACCGTTTTACGCCATTAGATCAGGACCTTGACAACAACATGCTCTTTCTCTTTCTTATTGATGCCAACCAACCAGGTCTATTCCCATCAATTTGGGCAATGCGGTCAAGGCCAGCAATCATTGCCAGGCATATTTCTTGAGCATCATGTATTTGGAATTGTGGGCCAGCAAGGCGAATGAAGAGAACAATGAAAAAATTCTGGATGATGAAGGCTTTCAAATGTCTGCTAAGATCGTAAGTATTTTAAATTATAATATATGTATAATATTAGCTTATTGTTTTGTTTCATAGGCTTATACATCGACTGTGTCATCATGTTAATTATGTTAAGAGCTGAGCTTGCTCAGCGGCTACATAGTTTTTAGTACTAATTCGACAATAATTTGAAGCAGTCACACAGACCATAACCGCGCGTCTAGTATTTTTCACCCGGTCGTTTCCACAAAGGTAAAATAGTAATTTACCCGCGTAGACCGCGAGTGCAACCATATCATTGGAAAGTTCACCCCTCCACATTTTCATGGTCCTTCGAGCCGGATAATTAGGATTAATTAATTATCACTCGCCCCAGCAAGCTTCGGTGGACTATTCATACACACGCACACACACACACACACAACCTACAAAAGAGACCACAGATAAGTAATGATTTACATTTTTGTGACATTATTTGTCCGTGTGCATTTATTTTATCAGTATTAAACGCAGTCAGTTTAATATTCTCCGATAAATTAATACTTGCACTTTTTCCGTTGCGTCTGATCCAACTGCATGTACATATGTACATGCATGTACATACATTCCAATGCAACCTCGTCTTGACGCATACATATGTACATGGTGCTACGTTTTTTTTCTCTTTTGCTCACAATTGTTTTCCGTATGAACGTTTCATATTTATGTGCGTTTAATTGTGACAAAGTTCAACACACATGTACATATGTAAAGGCAATTAACGTGTCCGCATTCGCTCCCACTTGTCAATTATCAAAACCCATAATTACACATTTTGTGCTATAACCTATATATATTACATGACTAAAGACGTTAACCTTGGCACAGCCGGTAGGTCAAACGAAGTCATCAAACTTCCACATACAAAAGTACCGGGGCCACTGCATATACATACATTAACACGTTCCAATTCCATATAACACAGCATAAGTCAAACCAACGGTGGAGTATACCCTACAAATTTTTTTTCCTTACAAGTGGGGTATACCCGTTTTCAAGAGTTAACTTGCAATATTTAGTACACCCTTCCGCAAGTGGGGCCTATCCGACTAGCTGTGTATACATTGAGTTATAAATAAAAGTTAAGCGCAAATAATAAATAATAATAAAAAAAAAATAATAAATAAATATTTTTTGTATTGTTTTTTTTTTTTTTGGGTATATTCTTTTTTCTCCTTTTTTAATAAAAATATACACTTTCCATTGGTAAAAAATACTCATATTTTGGTATTTTTTAGTATTTTTGGTATATATTTTTTCCTCCTTTTAAAAAAAAATATACACTTTCCGTTGGTAAAAAATACTCATATTTTGGTATTTTTTAGTATTTTTTGGTATATTTTTCTCTTTTTTAAATAAAAATATACACTTTCCGTTGGTAAAAATACTCACATTTTGGTATTTTTAGTATTTTTTTGGTATATTTTTTTCTCCTTTTTAAATAAAAATATACACTTTCCGTTGGTGAAAAATACTCACATACTGGTATTTTTTGTTTTTTTTTTTGGGTATATTTTTGTTGTGCCTGTTGCCTATTGATTTGGTTTCTCTTTTTTTTGTTGTAATTTCTTTGATCTTCGTCCGCTTGTTTTCGGCTCCGTAGAGAGCCTATTATGTCAGAAGACCAAAAGTAAAAAGCGAAACTTCGTCCTTCCCTTTCAAAGGCCCGTCGTTCTTCCTTGTCAAGCGCTCGCAGCTCCTCAGCGCCAAGCGACAAGTCTAAGTCTGGTAAAAAGTTGGAATCAAAACCGTCCGCTGGTCCGTCCAAACTTCAAGTTAGTGATCAGCCTAAGCTCAAAGCAGAGAGTTTACTAATTCCGCAGGATAGCCCCCGTATAACCAGACAGGAATCAAGGAAAATCTTAGCTCATTCCAAAATGGCGTCCAAAGAGTTCATTGCTGTGTCGGACAGGCTAGGCCAATTCGAAGCTAGATTTTCCAATTCAGCCGGCGAATCACTGTTTACGCTACAGGTGTGCCGGGATAAAATCCGATCCTTATGGGAAAAAGTAGAGCTTGCGTTTGAACAAGGTTCCCATGGAAGATTTGCAAAGTATGCAAGCGAAATATGATCATTCATATTCCGTATATGAACGATGCGTAGCTCAATTGAGCGAGAGTATAGACGCAGCATCCTCGAAGAATAAGCAACTACAAGCATCTCTTCCTTCCATCTCAAGAGGTTGTAGTCTTCCACCAATCGATACAGAAGTCTTCGATGGAGACTATCTGCGCTGGCCCACTTTCCGGGATCTCTTTACAGCGATTTATATTAATAATTCTAGATTGACCCCAGTCGAGAAACTGTTCCACCTCAATGCTAAGACAAGCGGCGAGGCAAAGGGTATTGTTTCAAAATCTCCATTGACAAATGACGGTTTCCACTCTGCATGGCAGAATCTTTCGGAAAGATTCGAAAATAAGCGGCTGTTAGTTAACAGTCAGCTTAGAATCCTTTTTAGTCTACCGTCGGTTTCCCAAGAGTCTGGTAAGGCACTAAAATGCTCCAGAGCACAATCCAGGGGTGTTTGACAGCTTTTGAGCTAGCTAAGGTCAGCATCGAAAATTGGGATTGCTTGCTCGTATTCCTATGCTCATCCAGACTTCCGAAACTTACCCTATCCTTGTGGGAGCAGTCCCTCCACAATAAGTCCGATATTCCAACTTGGGTCGAATTTAACAATTATCTGACTGAGCGCCATCGTACGCTGGAAGCGATAGAAGACATGAGGCCTATGAACGCCCCGAGTCAATCCGATCGCAAGGATCTTAATAAGAAGAAGATCAACTCTTTCGAAGCGAAGGTTAAGGTAAAGACACAAGTTTCAAAGCCAATTTCTACCTGTAAGCTTTGTTCCAAAGAGAATCATCCAGTGCGTGTATGCCCACGGTTTCTGCAAATGTCAGTTACAGATCGGGCCTCCTACATTAAACAGCAGCAGCTATGTCTGAACTGTTTCGCCAGAGGACATCAGCTTAAAGAATGTAAAAGCAGCCATAACTGCTTCACTTGCAAAGGTCGCCACAATACATTGTTGCATCGTGGTGACCCTCCTACTCAAACGACCACCAGGTCATCGTTAAGTTCTGCTGCTACTCCGTACCTTCCAAGTCAACCAATACAGTCCACTTCAGACCAAAGTTCGGCAAACATCCACAACTATTTCACGTCGAACACGCAAGGTGTTTTTTTAGGCACTGCTATTATAAACATATGCCACCTTGGCACATGTTATAAGGCTCGTGCGTTGATCGATTCTGGCTCCGAAGCCACATTCATTTCAGAACGAATGTTTAGAATCATCAAACTCCCGTTTAAACGTGTAACAGCCCAAGTTGCCGGACTTAACCAAGCTGTATCAGCCAATCCTGAGAAGTTATGTCACTTCAACATAGGATCCCCATCGAAGCCGAGAGTTCGCATTGAAGCTTCAGCGTTTGTGCTTCCAAATGTGGCAGGTACTCTACCTTCACATACGATTCCCGGAAGTGCGTTGCGAGACCTTCCCAATATTCCGCTTGCTGACCCTAATTTTTACAAGAGTTCGCAGATAGATGTGCTATTAGGCGCAGATATCCTTCCATCCATCCTGCTAGGCGGCTCTATTCCTAATATTTGTGGCGCATTATTGGGTCAAGAAACCATTTTCGGTTGGATTCTCACCGGCCCAATAACTACTTGTGCTTCATCCTCTATCTCCGCTTTTTCAACACGAGTCACGGTCAAGAACGACCAACGGTTGGAAAACCTCCTCACAAAGTTTTGGGAGGTGGAGGATCTCCCTACGAAGCCAGTAAAGGAGTCTGATGCCATATGCGAAGACTACTTTATGCGCACAACAACAAGAGATGATAGTGGCAAATATAATGTCGCTCTCCCCTTCAAAGATCCTGATCACATCAACCTAGGACATTCAAGGTCAATCGCACTGGCTCAGTTTCTAAAAAACGAGAACCGTTTAAACAGAAACACTCCATTAAAAGAGCAGTACGACTCCGTGATCCAGGAATATCTGGACTTATGTCACATGAGACGAGTCCCCCCCTACTATAGATACTGGGAACTTTTATCTTCCACACCATGCGGTTTTCAAACCTGACAGCACTACCACAAAAGTTCGCGTTGTGTTTAACGCCTCCAGTCAATCCACTAATGGTAAGAGCCTGAATGATGTCCTTCATGCAGGTCCTGTCTTACAGTCCGATCTGACTATTCAGATCTTGAAATGGCGTTTTTTTCGTTACGGCTTCAACGCCGACATTACTGAGATGTATCGTCAAATTCTAGTAAAGCCAATACACACGCCATTTCAAAGAATCCTTTACCGGAACAAGGATGGAGAGCTCTGTGACTATGAGCTCAACACAGTTACGTTTGGCGTAAATTGCGCACCGTTTCTGGCCATTCGCGTTTTGCAGCAGCTCGCTACAGATATGCTAGCACAATTTCCGCGTGCTAGTGACATCATTTCCAATTATATGTACGTTGACGATGTATTAGCAGGAGCTCACACCAGGCAAAGCGCGATATCCAGCATCAAGGAGCTGCAAGACGCTATGAGTTCAGCGGGCTTTCCCCTTCGAAAATGGACATCGAACGTCAAGGAACTCCTCCAAGACATTCCCAAGGACCACCTTCTGAGAGAAGACTTCTTGGAATTCGAAGAGGCCAGCGTTGCCAAGACTTTGGGGATCCGATGGCAAGCCAACACAGATGAGTTTTTCTTTGCGCCCTCCAAAATTCCTACAAGGAAATCCATCACAAAACGTGAAGTCCTTTCGGAAATAGCAAAGCTCTTCGATCCAGCGGGATGGCTGGCACCTGTCATCGTTCGTGCGAAGATTTTCATGCAGGAAATCTGGCTTCATGAGCTTGGGTGGGACGATCCCTTGCCGTCCGAGCTGTTTCAGCGTTGGGAAGATTTTCTCTCCTATCATCCCCGTCTTGGAGATATTCGAGTACCTCGTTGGGTCTCTTTTCAGCCGGAAGCATCCATACAGATCCATGGTTTCTGCGATGCCTCTCAAAAGGCTTACGGGGCAGCACTGTATGTTCGCGTGGAAATAGACCATCACATATCCGTCCATCTTCTGACGTCCAAGACCAGAGCAGCTCCAGTCAAGACAGTGTCGCTCCCTCGACTCGAACTGTGTGGAGCTGTTCTTCTCGCGGAACTATCCTCAGCCCTCATCCCGCAGATGCCCATAGGAAAGGGCGCATCGTTTTACTGGACGGACTCCACCATCGTTTTGGCCTGGCTTCGAAGATCTCCCTGCTCCTGGACCACGTTTGTCGCCAACCGCGTTTCCAAGATCGGGCAAATCACTGATTGTCGGACCTGGTCACACGTGCGGTCAGAAGACAATCCAGCAGATTTAGCCAGCCGCGGAGTCTCGCCACAGGAGCTGAGAGACAGCCATCTGTGGTGGAATGGACCCGACTGGCTGGGTCTGCCTCAGAAGCAATGGCCTGTTCCAGCTGACTCATGTCTGGAGACTGACCTAGAGCAGCGTCCAGTTAAGGTCCACATTGCTGAATTGTCTCCGTCTGATCCACTTGAGCGGTTCTCCGATTTCGGCAGAGCGTTACGAGTACTCGCCTACGTTTTCCGATTTGCTAAACGATGTCGTCAATCCTCTGTGCTGTTCCCATCACAGCTACTCCAAAATAGTGAACTTCAAGAAGTTCAAGAACGACTTGTTGCCCTTACTCAACGAACCTCTTATTCGAAAGAGTATAAGTGCCTTATTGACAAGCATAGCTTGCCAGCTTCCAGCCACATACTTAACTTCAATCCGTTCCTTGATCCACAAGGAATTATGAGAGCTTCCGGTCGACTCAGCAAATCCTGCAATCTTAATTATGAGGAACGGCATCCTGTCATACTTCCGTATTCATGCTCGTTCAGTCGTCTCCTCGTAGAATTCACGCATAAAATATCAATGCATGGCGGAAATCAATTAATGATGCGCCTTATCCGTTCCAAGTATTGGATTCCCAAGCTTAAGACGCTTATCACATTCGTGACCAATTCCTGTCGGGTCTGCATCGTGTTCAAAAAAAGGCTCCAAACTCAGCTCATGGGCACCTTACCCGAAGAGAGGTCGACTTTTTCACGTCCCTTTACACATACTGGCATCGACTTTGCTGGTCCTTTCGACATAAAGAACTACACGGGTCGTGCCTGCCTCATAACCAAGGGCTATGTATGTGTCTTTGTGTGTTTCAGCACAAAAGCTATCCATCTTGAAACCACCTCCGACTTGACTTCGGACAAATTCCTTGCAGCGTTTGCTCGTTTCATAGCAAGACGCGGCTGCCCGTCCAAAGTATACTCCGACAATGGGAAAACGTTCGTGGGAGCCTCTAGGGTCATTACTCGCGACTTCTTGGAGGCTACCAAGACGCGCGTCGAGACAACATATAGTCACCATTGTCTCTCGTGGCATTTCAACCCACCAGGTGCGCCACATATGGGTGGCCTGTGGGAAGCCGGTGTCAAAAGCTTCAAGACACTGTTTTACACGTTGACCTCAACCTTCAAATATACATTTGAAGAGCTCTCCACCCTGCTCTCCAAGATCGAAACCTGTTTGAACTCGAGACCAATCTCTCCGTTATCCGAAGACGTGTCAGATCTGCTGGCTCTTACTCCAGGGCATTTCCTAGTAGGAGGCCCACTTCTTTCTGAAGCGGAGCCGGAGATTGAAGGGAATGCAGCGTCAATTCTAAATAGATGGCAACGGCTCAAGGCTCTCAACCAACACTTCTGTTTCCGTTGGAAGGAAGAGTACTTGAAGGAGCTACACAAGAGGACTAAGTGGCAACTACCCGAGAGGAACCTACAACAGGGTGACATGGTAGTTGTCAAGGAGGATAATCTTGCATCGAACGAATGGCGCTTGGGACGCGTCAAGGAAACACACCCAGGACAGGATGACCGGGTCCGAGTGGTCGACGTGCTCACTACCCGCGGACTTTGGCCCGTGGCCAAACTTATCCTCCTTCCACTCCATTCCGAGCCCAACAATCCAACTCCTTTGTTGAAATCGTGACTAACCGTTTCAGTCAACAAGAGTTATTTTGCTAATTTCTGTTTTTTGTGTATTCCCAGAATTTCCGAACGAAGCAACATGGCACCCACCAAGGCACAACGGGCACAAAGGGCAACTCAGCAGCTGCGTGGCACGGCGTCCTTCCGCTGCCGTGTGTGCCGGGGCGTTCACGCGTTGAAAAAGTGCCAGCGGTTCATGCACCTCAATGCTGAGAAGCGGCTCCGGGCAGTATTGATTAATAAATACTGCCCCAACTGTCTGGCACACCAGCACTCTGGGCGATCCTGCAGGAGCGGCGACAAATGTCGCATTTGCGATGGCGAGCATCACACTCTGCTCCACCTGGATGAGCAAGAGTCGCCCCGTCCATCAAGGAGCCCATCGCCAATCCGGCAACGCAGTCCACGTGCTCGCTCACCCATCCCCGAAGGCATCACACTCCTGCCCACCGCGAACGTGGCCATCGTCGCGAAGGGGAAAACGTTCCAGATGCGAGCGCTGGTGGATCCATGTAGCCCGACCAGCCGCATTGATGCCTCACTGGCAAAGGCACTGGGCCTTTCCGCCAGCTGGCTCGATGCGGGTGAGAGGGTCAGTGCTCGCATCCGATCCACAAATGGAAGTTTTGATCGGGAAGTCCGCCTGCGTATTGAGGCCCAGCTTAACTTCCGGACCCCTTCAACGCTGATTGACGAACGCTTACGGAAGGGCGTTCCCAATATTATCCTAGCGGATGACGCCTGGTTCCGACCTTC
Source organism: Scaptomyza flava (assembly GCA_030179655.1). NCBI lineage: Eukaryota > Metazoa > Arthropoda > Insecta > Diptera > Drosophilidae > Scaptomyza > Scaptomyza flava. Next base: position 38,579 of record JARNME010000309.1, on the reverse strand, counting down.
GACGGTCAGCATAGTGTTGGGCGCCGATATCTACGGCTTGGTGATCCAACAGGGCGTTATTCCGAGCGACCACGGTCCAGTGGCCCAAAATACTGCTTTTGGGTGGATCCTATCTGGAGTGTGCAGCCCATAAGGTCCGCCCCCGCTGCAATTATATTGCAAGGGGGCCGGAATGTTTATGCCTAAAAGTATGCATCTGAAACTCCCCACCAAAATCAGTATTTTGTTTCCGCTCTGAGCATAACTTATGTTAAACATCATGTTAATTATGTTAAGAGCTGAGCTTGCTCAGCGGCTACATAGTTTTTAGTACTAATTCGACAATAAATTGAAGCAGTCACACAGACCAAAACCGCGCGTCTAGTATTTTTCACCCGGTCGTTTCCACAAAGGTAAAATAGTAATTTACCCGCGTAGACCGCGAAAGCAACCATATCATTGGAAAGTTCACCCCTCCACATTTTCAGACTGGCTGTCTTGATGCAGTTCCTAGTTTTGTGGGTCCATTGCATTCGCGTGCCGAACATTTTAGTTTAAATGACAATTTGTCGCGCATTTTGCTGTCTTCGGATGATATGGGCGAGTCGAACAGGCAAATGTGCATTGACGCTCTGAAATGCAATGGAATGCTATCGCTGGGCGATCTTTATCAGCGTTCTAATGTTCCGGCCATGCAAGTCGACTATGAAATACTTTGGCGTCTATGTAAATGGGAGGAACCAATTGATGGTTATCAGAAGGTGAATACTTCAAACGACATGAAGATTGAATTCAAAAAGCATCATTACATTGCACTCAAAAGCATTAGCAAACTCGAAGGAGAAACCTCAGTATTGGCTATCAATAATGCCTATCAATGTCTTCAGGCCATATTGTGTGGTATTAGCGTCGAGTGTCTACAATCAGTATATAAATATACTAGTAAGTGGCCCGCTTACTTCGCTGCTCGGATAGTTTATATAAATTTTAGCAATAGAAAATAGATACAAAATAAATAAATTAGAAAATATTTCACAAAATATTAAAGCAAAGTATTTAATATTCTCTTTCCACGCCACCATTGAGGTAGAGAATCAGGCGCGTAATTTTTTACTGTGGTTTCTCCAGTAGGCCTTATCCACTTATTGAATTGAATTTGCAATTATTAACAATTGTTAAGAGCTTCTTTATAAACGATATTGGTTGTTTTTCGGTCAGGTGCAAAACAAATAAACTTTTTGGTGAACTGACTCTTGAGCAGGCTACATAAAATTGGCCATGAGAAAAACAATCGTGTCTTAAGTCTAGTCCGGCTAATTTAAGAGCTTGTCCCTGTGATTTATTAATTGTTAAGGCAAAGCAAACTTTTAAAGAAAATTGCAATCTTTTAAATTGAATTGGCAATTCAGAATCAGAAGGTATTAATGGAATTCTCGGTATAAAAACCGTTTCCCCTATACCATTGCCAGTAAAGGTAATTGCTTCGACAACATTCTTATGAAGGACTTTAACTTGCAATCTGGCGGTTTCAAGTTGCGAATCAACATTACAGGTGAACCAATCTTTAAAGTTAATTTATGTTGAGGCAGGCCAGCCGGATTTAATGAATTAAGAAACTCGACGGGGTAATGAACTGCATCTTCGATTTCAGTTACAGAACTAATAGAGTTCTATGTCATTTCTTCACTTTGAAATGATTTTAATAAAAACTCGTTTATTTCCAATGCATTGTCATTTCTCGCAGTCAAAATAGCACGTTCTGAAAACCATTCGTGTGATTTTTCAGAGATATTTGTAATATCCGGAAATATTTTTAGAGTTAGCTCTTCAATACTTTTCACAACATGACACAAAGTGGATGGTAAAGTTATTGTGCCATCTTGGGTTGGAAATAATCCATTTCCTATTTGAAGAAGCATTTCTGCAAATTCACCAGCTATGCTATCACCTTTTAAGTGCACTCGCATATTCTTTCGTAAATGCAATTTTCTGTATTTTGGGCCACAAAATTGAAGACTTTAAGCACGCATTTATTTCATCTGCTCTTGTTCCTCTGGGGATCACTGGAAGAGTTTGTCGAAAATCACCAGCTAAGAGAACAGTTATGCCACCCATTAAGTATTCACTATCTCGAATGTCTTTCAAAGATCGATCTACAGTTTCAAAAGCACCTTTATGGGCCATAGTACACTCATCCCAAACAATAAGCTTGCAATCTTTGAGCACAGCAGCAATATTAGATTGCTTTGAAATTGAGCAATGTGGTGTTTCTAAATGAATCAAATTAACTGGAATCTTAAGTGTAGAATGCGCTGTGAGACCACCAATTAGTAAAGTGGCTGCGATACCGGAAGAAGCAACGTCCAATGCAATTTTTTTGCTTTGCCGTACCTTTGCCAGTAATAAATTTAAAAGATACGTTTTACCTGTTCCACCAGGTGCATCTTAAAAATAGATTTCTCCCTTTTCTGCTTCAACGCTAAGTAGTATCTTTTCGTATACTTGTTGTTGCTCAGCAGTAAGGAGTAGCTCATTATTAACAACAAAATTATCGCAATTTTCATAATTTGTTTCTCTATGATATTCAATATTTGGAACAATTTCCTCGGATCTAATTGGTAGTGCAAGTCCATAATAAGTCAAGTTTTGACCACCAATAGACAGTACAATATCTTCAATGTAAATAAGACATTTATTTAATACATTATTCACAATACTTTCATCAATATTTCTGTCTTAAAGGAATACAGCTGCTCCGACTACTCGCGCAGCTACAATATGACAAATAATGCCAATGAGCTTAGTGGCATACGCATGAACTCACCATTCCGCAACCTCTCTAAGCATTTCAAGCGACCCGATTTTCTGCGTGGCATGAAGCGTTAAATCAATCTGGTCAATCGATCAGATAATATGTCATCTGGCATGGATGTGGACGGTTCTAGCAATGCTAGCGCCAGCACCAGCACTAGCCTAACTCAAGAAATAGAAATACTTAACATCGGCAGCAGCACACCCAAGAAGCGCAAGGCACGATCCTCGCCAATACGCGGCGTACTCAAGGTGCGTTCTTTATCAGACGATGAGATGCCCATGCAGCATCTGCTAGGTCCCGAGGCCAGCATTGCCAATGTAGTCTTTTCGACGCCCGTTTCGTCACAGAAGCTACCACGTCGCGATGGGGGCCTATTGGGCAAATTAAAAGCCACACGCTTCGCCCTGCCCCTATCCATTGATAGCAAGAAGCGAGGACATGCGGCAGTAGAAAAGGTAACCAGTGCTCAGTATCATATTAAGCTAGCCGACGATCCAACAATGTCGCCTATTGATCACGGTGGTGGTAGTGCACCCAAAACTCCCAAAAATGCCAACTTTAATGTAAATACGCCGTTTCGCACACCTAAATCTGTGCGACGCGGCGCACGTGTCTCAAACGAACGCATCCTTGGCACTCCAGACTATTTGGCACCGGAGCTGTTGCTAAAACTCGGCCATGGTCCGGCCGTTGACTGGTGGGCGCTGGGCGTGTGCTCTTACGAGTTTATGACTGGTATTCCACCCTTCAACAATGAAACGCCACAAAAAGTATTTGACAACATCTTAATAAGAACATTGAATGGCCGGAAGACGATGAGGCTTTGTCGGCTGATGCCGTTGAGGCTGCAGAGCTGATGTTGACCATGGAGCCCGCGGAGCGCCCAGCCGCCAATGAATTGCAGCAGATGCGTCAGTTTGCCGACATCGAGTGGGAAAACATTGGGCACATGGTGCCACCGTTTGTGCCTACACCAGACAACCCTACTGACACTGGCTACTTTGAGGCACGCAACAATCTGCAGCATCTACAGTTGTCCAACTTCGCTCTGGATGACTAAACGTTTTTATCGTTGCCTATTCGCACGTTTAGTTTTATAAGTTAAGTGTTATTTATATAATATGTAGCAATTTTACTTGTCAGTCCTTTTAAAAATGCATTTTATTGTTATCTTTCGTTTAGATCAATATTTATACGCGTATTTCTAAATTCTAAACTGTATCGTTCGAAATGTTGCGCCACCGTTAATTGCGCTCATTTCCGGCTTTGTTACTACTATTACGTTTAAACAAATAGCTCCAATTATGTACGACAGAATCTTATTTAATCAATTTTGTCGCAAAGATGTAAACAATAAAGTTTTGCATTTCAATTGATATTAAATAAATATAAACGTAAGTTCACCAGGGAACCCATTGACCTTTTTGAGGTTGAATTTGAAACCACCGACAGCATAACGGAGGTTCTGAAGCTGTCCACGCTGGGAAATCAGCAGATTGTTGTGGAACGTCCACTGAAAACAGTTGATGCTGTGCAGTGCCATAGATGCCAGCAGTATGGACACACGAAAAACTACTGTCGCCGGCGTTTCGTGTGCGTGAAGCGTGCTGGCGACCATCAGTCCATCGCATGCATAAAGACTCTTGAAGAACCAGCAAAATGCGCCAATTGCAGTGGTCTACACGCTGCAAGCTACAGTGGCTGTAAAGCATTCACTGAAGCTTGTAAGGTACGTGAGCCGGTAAGCATACAACGAGCTAACGGCATCCTAGCGAAGCTTAAGATTCCGCAGGTACCTGCCTCTGTTCAGCAAGCTGTAAATGGAAACAAGCATTATCCAGCTAGCCGCAACAAGGTCCAACCACAACGCTTGCTGCCTCCGCAGCCGAACCAGCAAACAGAATGTCGTCAGAATATGCAGCAGCGTCAGAAGCTGCCATATCCTCAGCCACTTAACAATACTGCTCCTTCCTAAGCTTCAGTTGCTAGAGGTGCTCCTCCGCGCCTGAATCAGCAACCAGAACCAACTCAGTATGTTGTTAAGCAGCAAAGACAGCCCAGGCTGGCCCAGCCCAAGCAGGCGCCGATGCGCATAACCCCAGCTCAATCACGATCGGCTTTTCGGCAGATCCGTAGCCGTAGTCGCAGCAGTCGTTCGATTATCCATGGTCCTCACCAGGACTACAACCTATCGAATTGTCAAAAACTAGACAAGTTATCGGACATCCTCATTTAGTAATGCTAAGATTGATGAGTACCATTGAAGTCAATGGAAACGTCAATGTGTAATCCTCCCACATTTACCAATACAGCTCCAGCAGCATTTCCAAACAATACTCATTTAAAACAAGCTTGAAGAGTTGGAAGTACTTGTTATCCGTATCAATGTGGACATTCTCCTCGTGACTGAAACCCATCTTACTGGCTCGGACAATGTAACAATCCCTGGGTTCCTAACATACGTTGCCAATCACCCCTCAAATCGAAGGCGCGGAGGAGCTGCCGTCTTCATCAAGCATGACATACGCCACTTAGCACATCCTCCCTTGCTGCTGCCTCAGATTCAATGTGCCACAGTTGCAGTTGCTCTCCGGGATGGAAGCTCTTTCAAAATCTCTTCTGCTTACTTCCCGCCTATAGTTGAATGGACATCTGAAGATTTCCACTCTCTCTTTGTAAGCATGGGCAGAAAATTTCTAATTGCTTGTGAATGGAACGCCAAAAGCAACTGGTGGGGCAATGCCCGTTCCTGTAGAAGAGGTGCAAGACTGCTGCAGTGTCTTCAAATGCACAACTACAACATTTTGGCAACTGGATCCCCAACTCATTTCCCATAAATTTCACGCCAGTCTCCCTCGTCAATAGACTTTGCGGTATATGGAGGATTCAGGCATGCGCGCCTTCGTATCAAAGCACTACACCATCTCGGGTCAGATCACCTTCCGCTGGAAATAATCATTTCAAGCGTGGATCCAATAAGAGACAAGAAGCTGCAACTACTCCCTCCTGGATCTAACATAAGGAAGTTTCAGTAGTGGCTCAATGAGCATCTGCTTTACGACACAGAAATTAGATCGGGAGCGGATATTGATGATTGCATTGATATACTTGATCGCAACCTAAGTAGTGCAGCTGCTTACGCGGCTATACCTCGGCAGACTTTGTACCCATCGCAGCGGACTCGGCATGCTTTAAGCCGAACAGTTCTGCTTATGATCGAAGCCAAGCGATTACTTAAGAAACAGCTGACTAGACACCGTCATCAGCTGATTAAAGTAATTATAAATCATCTCACTAATCGGATCTCGAAAGAGCTTAAAAAAAGAAAAGAAGGCAGAACTAACAGAATGCTGGAGAGCCTAGATCCGAGTGATCGGAGCAGCATCAATAAGCTTTGGCGCATCACCAGCTCGATTAAAAGGCAGCCGGCACCTAACTTGCCAGTTAGGAAGTACTCAGACGGAAATGTAAGTAGCAGCGGCAGGGACGTCTGGTGTACAACTACTGAGGAGAAAGCAGAGTCTTTTGGGCTGCATTTGGAGTCTAGGTTTACTCAATTTCTCACCAATCAGCCTACTGACAAGGCTTAGATTGAAGAGCAAGTGCAAGAGTGTCTTCCCTCTTCTGATCCTACATTTCGCCAAATAACGCTTGCTGAAGTTCAAACTGTCATTAAGCAGTTAAAGTCCAAAAAATCACCTGGTCTGGATAATGTCGATAATCGCGCTATAAAGGCTCTACCGCTGTCAGCTTTGGATTATATCACCCTATTGTTTAATAGTATTCTTAAGTTTGGACACTTCCCAACCAAATGGAAATGTGCTTTAGTGAAGATGATTCATAAGCCAGGGAAGCCATTAGATCAGCTATCTTCATACAGACCCATTAGTCTGCTATCGGGAATCTCGAAGATCTTTGAATCGATACTGCTGAAGCGGCTTTTCGAAAGCGACACCTTTGCTGAAGCCATCCCAAAGCACCAGTTTGGTTTTCGCAAGGAGCATGGATGTGATCAGCAATTGGGAAGGGTGACGCAGTACATATTGAAGGTATTTGAGTGTAATCAATTCTGCTCAGCGGTGTACCTCGACATTCAAGAAGCATTTGACCGTGTCTGGCACGCTGGTTTGCTTTATAAACTCAAGAAGCTGCTTCCTGACGTGTTGAACACTGTACTGCGCAGCTACCTCTCACAGAGATCATTTGTGGTGGAATGCAGTGGAGGCGTGCGCTCTTCCATTAAGCAGATAGCCGCTGGTGTTCCGCAGGGTAGCGTCCTTGCCCCTATCCTTTACAATATCTACTCAGCGGATATGCCTATGCCACAGGACGATATGCTGCTGGCGACATACGCAGATGACACTGTCATCATGGCAAGACATGTCTGCCAAGAAAATGCTATTGCAAACGTCAACCGATACTTGGTAGCGTTCTCTAGATGGGCCAGCAAATGGTGCATTCGAGTTAATGTATCCAAAACTGCGTACGTGATGCACACGCTTCGGGTAGCTAACCCAAGCTTGTTACCAATAATGTGTGGGGACGCTATTACACCCAAGATAGCACACACCTATCTTGGTGTCCAACTGGATGTTAAGTTGAACCTCAACAGACATATTACAGCCACAGTTGCAAAAGTTCGCACTAGGATAAAAAAAGATGCAGTGGCTAATTCACGGCAGCTCCAAGCTTCCCCTCAAGGCTAAAGTTATCATTTACAAGCAGCTCATTGCACCAATTTGGCAGTACACCATACCAGTTTGGGGACCGTTAACCAGTCAACTACATTTTGATGAGCTTCAAGTCACTCAAAACAAAGCCCTTAGGTTGATTGCTAATGCACCATGGTACATTAGAAACAACAGCATCCATACTGATCTGAGAGTGAGGAAAGTAGAAGACTACTACAATAAAGCTTGTAATAGATATGTACAGAGGCTACTCACTCATTATAACCCTGAGGCTCGCAAGATTGCGACTCATGTGTATCTGCCAGTTCGTCTTACCCGCCCGCGCTACCTGAAGATGGTAGATAGATGCATTCCTCAAGGAGTGCGTCTCTCCACTCCAATTTTGCCCCCTGAGTGGATGCAGCTGCGTGAGGAACGACGGCAAGAGCGTCTGGCCGCACTTAATCGACGGGAGTTTCATGCAAGGCGAGAGCAAGAGCGTATCGCTGAAATACGGGAGCGAAGGCGACAAGAGGAGCACGCTGAGCTTATCCGTCGTAACGCTGTGGCCCAGAACGACAACACAGAACCTGCTAGAAGTGTCCAGGCTGCGGAAAGTCCCGGCACGCTTGAACGTCGGCAGAGGCTTAGACAAGAGCTTCTCCAGTTACTGGACAGGCGAGTGCCTGTTCGAGCATCCGAGCCTAATTTGAACAACCTGCAAGAAGCAATGGACTTGCAGAAAAATCTATCATCGCCCATAGCACCTGTTCCTAGCTCACTCACTGAGTCTAGTATTCAGAACGATGCCAATCGTCTGCAGCCTGAATAGAGAGATCCTCCTGGAAACAGCTTGTCGGCTGGCATTTTAGCAATCCTCAGCTCTCCTGCCATGTCGGATAACTTGGGGCCGTCGTTGACTCCGGACGTCCTCTCTGATCTCCCGGATGCCACCACTTTGTCTCCGAGCGACGCGCTCAACCACCAACAGCGCTGACATTCACCAAGTATGATATGCAAGACACAAGATAATCTGATCATTCTGGTCCCCAAAATTTAACTAGGGAGTTATCAAATTCGTCTAAAAGTGTTAAGAATAATATTATGATGAATAAAACTTTTCATACAGTTTCTCACAGTCCCAGTAGGCCGAACACTCGGTTCGGTGCTGGGTGTTGGGACAATTCAATAACAGCTGGCTGAATTTATAATTCAACTCTGGTCTTGTCTCAATCCCAGTAGACCTGAACTGGTATTTGATCCTGGGGCTGTGAAAAACTGTTTGAAATCATTATTCGATTCGTTTGTGAAGCGACAACACCAAAAAACGGTTTTCTTTGCAACCATAATAGTGGGGAAGTGAACAGACTCATCACCTCACCGACACAATAATCGCCTGAGCAGTGACGGGAATTATCGAGTAATGGAAGACAACTCACAGACAGTCTCGGAAACAAATCGTTCTAGACATACGTTGATGTCGATAGCTGGCCTTAACCCAAGAGATCCTAGGGCTCAGCTAATAAATAATTTTGACGTAATGGCATCTTCAGGGTCAAACAGCTGCATGCCCAAAATAGGTTCGACCGTCGATCAAGCCATTTCATGACAGACACCTGCCAAGTGGCTAACTGCAACAACCAAGCGCAAAACCAACTCGCCCTGTTCAATTAAAAAGAAGACCCCAAGAAGTGAATGCACCCTCTCATCGGATTCCTCCTCGGACTCTGACTCTACGGTAAAAGGTGATGTCAAAAAACCAACCTTAGCTCCAGTCATCAAAAAGTCACTTGCAAGTGATGTGGCCAGCTCGAACCGCTTTGCTATGCTAGCAGATGACAATGATTCGGCTGACGTTCTCATGGGAAAAAAGGATCATGTTCCTACTCCTCTTATCCATAAGCCGCCCCCTATCTTCATAGATAATGTACACAAAATACAAGGCATGCTGAGGTTGGTAGAAGAAGCAACTGGTAAGGACTCCTTCACTCACAAGTCGGGTAGAGATGGCAAGGTCAGATTGATGCTTCACAAAAGTGATGACTACCGCAACGTGGTCAGACTGTTTACTGCCAAGAAGGTGGAGTTCCACTCGTACCAAATGAAGGAAGATAGGGCATATAAGATAGTGCTTAAGGGGATGCATTTCTCCACCTCAATGGACCACATCAAAAGCGAACTCTTCAAGTTGGGTCATAAGGTACGCCACATTGCAGTAGCCAAGAACAAGAACACCAAGGCACCAATGTCATTGTTTTTCAATACCTTAGAGCCCAATTCAACCAACAAAAAGGTGTACGACATTAAGAGGCTTTGCAACGCTGTGCTAACGATTGAGCCGCCAAGAAGTTTGATGATCTCGCCCAGTGCCATAGATGTCAGGAGTTCGGTCACACACAGAGGTTCTGCTACAAACCACTCAGGTGTGTTAAATGTGCACAGAATCACAATACAACTGACTGTACCAAAGTCAGAGAAGCCGAAGCTTGCTGTGCTCACTGCGGCATGAACCACACGGCGTCATACAAAGGTTGTCGTGTGTACAAGCAAACAGCCCAACGCCAGTTTCAACGCAGCGCACCCCATCCCATCGTAAGTCCACGTGTTCACTCCAGTAGCCAGCCAATCAGCCACGTCACTGATGGAGTAAGTTATGCCAGCCACTTCCGCAATGGCAATGGTACTCAGTTTCCCCAATTCAACTCTCCAAATCACAAGCAAACACCACCCATAAGCGAGGAATCCATAATGAAGAAAGTGGAAGTCCTCATTCAGCAAATGGTTATGCAGCTAAATGCACAATTTACGCAGATGCTCGGGAACCTCATGTCATCCCTGACTCAATGCAAGTAAAAATTAAAATGACCATTTGGAATGCAAACGGTCTTTGTCAAAGGAGACCCGAAGTCGAGCATTTTCTCAAAACAAACAACATTGATGTACTCCTTGTTGCAGAGATTCATTTCAACGAACGCTCGTTCTTTAACATACCAGGATATGAGCTTATAGTTTGTAACCACCCCAGTGGCGCTGCTAGAGGTGGCTCCGCTATACTCATCAAGTCGGGTATCTCACACTCTGAACGCGATCCTATCCAGCTTCCATGGGTGCAAGCTTCTATTTTACAAATCCACAGCCCTCAGGGAGATATAAAGCTATCAGCGCTGTACTTCCCTCCACGACATAACATAACCCAGGGAATGTTCGAGCAAGTGGCTGACCAGTTGGGCCCCAAATTCATCGCTGGAGGCGACTTTAATGCCAAGAACACCTGGTGGGGATCCAGGCTTACAAATACCAAAGGTACAGCACTCCTAAATTGCATCTGGAGCAGGGACCTCACCTGCCACTCGGCCGGGGAGCCCACCTACTGGCCTAATGACCCTACAAAACTGCCGGACGTTCTGGATTTTGCTGTTGCTAAAGGAGTTCATCCCATGCAAATCCGTACATCCATCTGCGCGGACCTTCAAGCAGACCACAGTGCTGTGATATTGGAGGTGAACATACCCATGTTGGCCGCCGTCAAACCTCGTCGTATACTTGATAAATACACCAATGCTGCAAAATATCGCCCCTGGCTTGAGCAGAATGTTGACATCAACATACCCCTTCATTCTGGCAATGACATTGATGATGCTGCTGAAGCACTAACTAGGCATATACACAACGCTGCTAGCATTGCCACATCATCATTGAGGCAAACTCATGGCATACCTAAAAGGCACAGACATCTTTGGTCTGGAGAAATTATGCTGGAAATCCAGGTAAAAAGGCGACTAAGGCACATCTGGCAACTAAGCAGAAACCCCCGAGACAAAGCCGCTTTGAACCGCGCCACTAAGAGACTCAAGGAGCTGATGCGAAAGCTACGGAGTGATAGTCTGGAAGCATATCTGTCTACCGCTCACCCTGGTGACCCTGAAAATAACCTTTGGCTGGCAACAAGGGAGAAAACAAGGCCAACTATCAGTTGCCCCCCGATACAGAGTGCCAGTGGCTCTTGGTGCCGCTCTAGCGAGCAAAAAGCTCAAGAGTTTGCCGCGCACTTAGAACGGACATTTACCCCGTTCGAATTCAGCGACGCGTCTTCTAATGACGAAATACACAACTTCCTGGACATCCCATGCCAATTGGACCTCCCAATTACTGAAATAGTAGAGGACGAGGTTCAAGAGGAGATAAATTCGCTGTCGAACAAAAAAGCACCAGGCTATGACGGGATTAACGCACTTGCCATGAAGATTCTGCCACCTAACGTGATCAAACTGATCACTCTCGTCTTCAATGGGATCTTACGTCTTCACCATTTCCCCTCCCAATGGAAGTGCACTACGATCATTATGATTCCTAAGCCTGGCAAACCTGTGCATATTGCCAGCTCTTATCGTCCCATTAGCCTCTTGGTGATCGTTTCCAAAATTTTCGAGAGAATATTTTGCGTAGGCTTTTACCTATTTTGGAAGAGAAGCAGCTCATACCGGATCACCAATTCGGTTTCAGAAGACATCATGGTACACCTGAGCAGTGCCACAGGGTCGCCAACTATATCTCCAACGCACTGGAGAAGAAAATGTATTGTTCTGCAGTGTTTCTGGATGTCCGACAGGCATTTGACAGGGTATGGCACCCAGGACTCTTGTACAAGCTGAAAAAAAGTCTTCCTATGCCGTACTACCTGGTACTGAAGTCGTATTTGCATACTCGAAAATTTTTTGTCAGATTTAAATACGCTGAGTCGGAACTGTGCCCTATTCAGGCTGGTGTACCATAAGGCAGCTTGCTTGCGCCAATTCTTTACTCCTTGTTCACTGCCGACCTACCAGTAAAAACCCAGATCACGCCCTCATTGCTACGTATGCAGTTGACACCGCTTTCCTGGCCTCAAACACCAGCCCAACTGAAGCCTCTATTACTATTCAGACGCAGCTTTCAGCACTAGAGCCTTGGTTAAAAAAATGGAATATAAGCATCAACAATGAAAAATCCGTGCAAGTTGTCTTTACTCTGCGGACTCTCACATGCCCAGAAGTGCACCTCTTTGGACAGCTGCTTCCAACAGCGTCAAGTGCCAAGTACTTAGGCCTTACTTTGGACAGCAAACTGAATTGGAGAGCACACTTGGCAAACAAGAGAGCACAGCTCGATATACGTTTCAAAGGTCTGTACTGGCTGCTAAGACCCTCCTCTCGTCTCAGTCTAGTGAACAAAGTCCTTTTATACAAGGCGATTCTCAAGCCCATCTGGGCCTACGGTATTCAGATCTGGGGAACTGCAGCTGCCTCTAACATCCAAATCATTCAGCGATTCCAAAACAACGTAATTCATAATGACCTAAAGATGCCCACGGTACAAGAAACAATCACTAAATATAGCCAGAAATACATGATTAAACTCGAGAACCACAGCAATGTATTGGCGCAACAGCTGCTGGACAACAGCTTTCAGACCCGACGGCTCTCAAGATTCCATCCCCTTGACCTCCCATTCCGATTTGACTCGTCATATATATAGTTAACGTCAGTGTTAAGTATACGTAACCGTCAATCTCTCCACAAAATTTAGCCATTGTCAAAACATGACAGATCCTGAACAAAGATTGTTAAACAAAAAAAAAAAAAAAAAAATATTTCTGTCTTGTGAAAAATGAAAGGCTCTTAAAATATCTTCTGAGAAACTCTCTTTATAAGTATTCCAAAGTTTAAGAGCATCTGAAATTTGACAAAATACTAACATTATTGCAAAAAGTTCTCTCAGTTTTGTAGGATTTTGACATATGACAGCATCGGCTATAGTTGAATCCCAGTGCTTATCATCTAGTAATCCTAGAGCTTTACACGCCATTTGGAATGATGCGTATGCTATACCATTAACGGTTTTTAAATTTAAAAATGAAGTTTGGCCCCTAACTAAATGTAATAAAAGTCTTACATAAAAACATTCTGTATTATTAGGATGAATAGTGTAAACTCTTCCCAAAGCTGAATCTCTTTTAACTCCAGGAAAATTTGGTACATCATGCCCTCGTTTTCTTCTTTGAAATTCTTTATTGTTCCATGTAAAATACGATGGAACTTCACAAAGAAGGCTAGCAAAGTGGTTTTGGGTGTAGTGATAAATCTGTCAAGTAATTGTTGCGGATTATTGGTGTTAAAATATATCCGTTGACCATTTTCTAACTGAACAGCTCAGTGTGTAATAGCCGGAAAACGTTCATGTATGGGAAATGCAAGGATTCTCCACACCGCTTCTGAGCTACTTATATAACGGCCACTTTCGTACATATTAATTTCATTACGTTGGTCTTCAAGAGTAAATGATGCTTGATCACTGCCCTTGTTAACATATTTACAAATGTATTTAAAAGACTTTACAGAACTACAATACTCAACATTTATGTGAACTTCAAATGTTCTCAATAGTACACAGTTATAAGGCACAACCCAACGATTATCTATGCAATTACTATTTATATTAATTGCATTACCACCATCTTCTATCGCTCTTCTACGATATAGAGGGTAACTATTTTCCAGTCACAGTTTCTTTAAGTAATTCTCGAGGAAACCTTTTGGTACATTTTCCATGCATGGCTAATTATTATTAAATGCGTTTGTTCACCACAATCTGTTGAGAATTTTGCAAAGCCAGTGCTCATTTTATTATTGGTATTTTTTAGTCTATTTTGTGCTCGCTACTTTGCAAAGTGCATTGAATTATTTTTACAATTCATTAATATAATTTCGCTTTGTTCAAGCAACCAAAAATAAGTTAAGCAAACAAATTATTTTTTGAACAAAATCTTAGCACATTATTTTTGAACTAACTGCCCATACATTGAAAATCGACTTTTCGGTTCGAATGTTTAAAGGAATGTTTTTTTTACCAATATCGTACAAATGCCGACAAGGACATTTTCAATACTAAAAATACTAAAACGAAATACTACATCATTCATCATACTTCATGTGTAAATGTCGTACAGTATTTATACCAAACCTGTAGGATTTTTTGAGCTGTTAAGCGAATCAACAGTTGCGGCTTAGCAGCTAAGAGTGACCACCGTAGCAACAACTTTTAACATTCATCTTGGCGCAATTACAACAGAAATTTAAAATTCGTGCTACATTTGCTTTTATACTAAAAATACTTTAAGGAATCGGATCATACTTATATCACACATCACACATGTAAGCATTTAAACAAATAAATAAAATAATAAACCAAAGTACTTGCCACTTATTTACACCATTTCTCTTTGTATGTCCTGCAAATAATCCTCTTCGTCAGTGCTGATCTCATAAACATCTTTAGACTTCAAGTCATTTCCAAAAATCTTTTTGTTTGAATCATTTAGTTTGTTTTCTTTAGTGCTTTGCTTAGTATCACAAATTTCTCTCAATTTATTTTCTGTGAAAAACAAATTGAAAACCAGCAAATTAACTAAAAATCAATTCAGTCGAATTATAACTTACGTTGCGCAACGCGTTCGAGCTCGTCTTCAGTGTCGGGACCAGAGGAATCTGCCCGCTGCCGCATATTCTCAAAGTCGTGCTCAACAGCAGATTTTTCGTCCCTGTCTTAATCATCATCATCATCAGCAGCAACATCTTTGTGTTTGTGTTATTTATCTAAAATCCTCATCGCTTTCGGGCTGACCCACTTCGGCGGTGTCGAGTGCATAACGACGCCAGGGTAAATATTTTTTTAATGCATAAAACTTTTCGATCCAGCTGCGTGTAACAATTTTGCCTTTGCCCCTAACCTGATTGTACTTGGGCGTTTTTCGAAATGCGCAGCTGCCAAAAAAATAGCCAAAAAACTCAAATTAGCATTTACAGTCGAACTCCCATGCAAGGAATCTTAAAGGGGACGTGACAAAATTTGGAGTTTTGGAGGGTTCGCCGGGTTCTGGAAATTACATTAGATGCGTGCAGCCAGACTCCCAATCTGCTTTATACTTGTCCCCCAGCGCTATAGCCTTTGAACGCAAATTCGCGCGATCTGGATTCTAGAAAAGGGATATATTTGAAATATAAAGATATATATATGTATGTGTATATATATGTTTGGGGATTAGGTAATGATCCAACCTGTATGCCACTAATAACTAAAACAACGCCGCGCAGCAGCTGATTAAAAGCAACATATTTAATGGGCTTTTCGGTTGGTAAGGAAATGCGTTTTGGCGTTGGCACACGAATTGTTTGGAAAGATTCTTTGCAGGCGATTGGTGTTGTTGTTGTGTTTTGGTGTTGTTTGCATGTTGGTTGATTGTCGGTTAAGGGTTTTGACCTTTTTACTTGCTTATTGGGAGTAGCATCAGGCGATGAAGAGATGCGTTTTGATGCACTTGGTCGAGGAGATTCCGTGCTCATTATGTGTTCATTTTTTTCTGCTTTACATAACACCTCGCTCCGTCGACGCAGTGCAGCCGGCGAAGCTGCATCTCGAATGGCAGCTGCTGTGCTTGGAGCAGGTTTAACTTCATTTCCATTGCGCGTCGCTTTCCAGCGCTGAAAAAGCGCCAAAGAGGCCTTGCCATCCGGCTCTGAATCAGTCGAATCTTCGCGTAATTTGAAAGCCAATCCCGAAACAGGCGAAGCCAACGAATTGCCAACAAGTTGGTTCCTAAAACTGTCGGGCACCAAGGATTTGGCTTTTGCTGCACCGTTAACATGCGCCTTTATAAACGACAGACCATATTGAACATGTTTGTTAAATGGCTGCGTGCACACAATCTTAAGGAGCTTCAATTTATCTGGTAGCGTTATGGTGTTCAAAGCATCGCCATCGAAAGAACGCACGCGATTTAGATTGCTTGAGTTTTTGCTTTCGATGGGCGTCATAAAGGAGCTGGACAGCAGCAGCTCCTTAAAGTCATCCGGCTGGCAGCCAGATTTGCTAACGAGCACCTCAATAAATGATGCATGCTCGTTGCCAATATCGACAACAACAATTTACTACAGTAAAGCATTTAAGTGTCGCCAATGTTTCTTACCGTATCCTCGCTCCGTACTTCGCGAACAGATTTGAAAACTCCAATCGGCATTTTGATAAAGTTTGTTTTATTTGGCTCAGATTTTATTAGCGGTCTGCTGTTCTCCGATAGTCATAACAGAGATGAGCGATAGCATATTTTATGGCAAAGTTAACAGCGATGTTTCCTCTGTTATTTTAAATTTGATTTAAATCGTTGCAGCTTGAAGTGCATTTAATTAAAAACAGTGGTTTTTGTTTGTATTCACGGTATTAATATTTTAAAGAGCATTTTGGCCTAGCTAACATCACAAAAGCAGGCAAGTCATATACAGTCATAGCAAAGCATAAAGTTCATTCGATAATTGCTTCAGACGTGTTTAGTATTTAAATTGGTATTCTGCTAAATATTTTATCGCTTATTACATCCGGTCACGCTGACACCGACAGCCCGCTGTCATTTGTTCAACTTTCAAGCGATTTAACATTCAAATTATAATTTCTCATGTAGAACAATTTGATTTGTGACAGTGTCAAAAGAACTCGACAGATAAAGTCCACTTTTAGTGCTATGGATCCACTGTTGAACGATATGCAGCGCATTGTCAGCGGTCTGCGTGCCACAAGGCGCCGGCGCGCAACAAGGCAATTGAACAATTAGACCAAAAACTTATAAGCGGTAAATTCACCTTAAACGCATTGCTTTGCCAAAATGAGGAGCATTCATGGACCGATGTTTTTGTCACCGTCAAGGAAGCCATTTTAAAGGTATGTACATTGTACATGACAATGTTAAAAAGATCCGAGGATCTTAGTATGTCTTCTATATGATTTGCGATCCCTTAATCCGAATCGGCGGTCTGTTTTTACCTATTAGATCAGTTTTTTGAGTTAAATACTGTCCAAAGTGTTTGTTTTGTTTTTTAAGTTATTGTCAAGGTCCTGATCTAATGGCGTAAAACGGTTCTCGCATATGAATTCAGCGACATTTGTGTCTGTAAAGATAAGCCGGCTACGCTACTCCGCTCGCTACCGCTCTCAATTTGAATTCATCAGTAGCAGAGCCACAGCTGAACGACGAAAAAGTGTATGCTCTTGTTGTAGTTTTGTCGCAAACATAAACTGACTACAGAATAAGAATATGCAACTAAAAATGTATCCATTGATCCATTATTTTGACTCTTAGTTTCTCTTATTTAATAATTTGATAGCATGCGATGAATGTAAAAGATGCTACATCGGACAAAGCTGTTAAGCCGCTGGTCGCCAAAAGTTATTTGTCCGGCAATACTATGGACCATATCATTGACTACAATTTGGAGAGTATGTACTACAGCTTAGCATATTGGCCTACTAGTAATGCATTGTGATTGATAATTTTGTGTTTATTGACAGTGGGTCGTGATAGCCAAGGACATTTCCTAAGCAAATCCACAATAATTGAAGCCTTTGTCGACGCCACTAAGCACAGCATTGTTGTCCGTTATTTTGGTACAAATTTCGTCAACTTGCTGTACAGGGGAATCTACTTATCGCCCAGCTACATTGCCAAATTGAAAGTCTGCGAATATAGTAGTAAGTAATTTACTTATTAATATTTGTTAATTTGTTGTCGTATTAACTCGCTTTTATTTGATTTTTAAGATGTGCTCTCTATTCTATTTGAGCTTAATGTGAACAACGATGTGTTCCTGGAATCCGAGATTATAAAAGGTATCATCAAAACCGTCGAAATAGCCAAAGAACGCACCCAACTGCATGACGATTTAATGGCATATTTGCCATCATTACAGACCTATACAAATGAAGCACAACATGCGGATAGAACAAATGATTTAGTTCGTTTATATCACCTATTTGCTGGCGAAGCAAGCACAAACCCAAACAAGGCATAATCCCTCCGCTAATATATTTTGTATTCCTCTTTTTAACACGCTTATATTAGCTTCACTTGTATGTATGTTTGTATGTTTGTATGTATGTAACTTCCTTTGGACTAAAAGCAAGAGACTCATTCGACCGTGGACGAGATTAGAACCCACGACCGGTAAGTCCGGGAGCGAAGACCCGCGCCTTAGACCGCTCGGCCATCGAACTAACTTGATTTATGGGATATATTGACAGTAATAAGCCACTTGCTTTTAGTCCAAAGGAGAGTTAAAAAATAATCTTTTTTCAGCCGTGGACGGGATTTGAACCCACGACCGGTAGGTCCGGGAGCGAAGACCCGCGCCTTAGACCGCTCGGCCATCGCACCAACTTGAGTCATGGGATATATTGACAGTAATAAGCCACTTGCTTTTAGTCCAAAGGAGAGTTAAAAAATATATCTTTTTTCAGCCGTAGACGGGATTTGAACCCACGACCGGTAAGTTCGGGAGCGAAGACCCGCGCCTTAGACCGCTCGCTTTTAGAGCATTTCAAACTAAAAAGTTAAAAATAATTTTTCAAATAAGTTTAAAACAATAATAAATGATAAATAGTATTATTGTAAAAAAAGCGTTGGGCGCTCGATGTACGAGATATATGGACAAAGCGCTCCACGCTTTTTTTACAATAATACTATTTATCATTTATTATTGTTTTAAACTTATTTGAAAAATTATTTTTAACTTTTTAGTTTGAAATGCTCTAAAAGCGTGTTTTTTAGTTTTTTTAAACTATATTTATTTAAACAGCTAGCAGTTAATTATCATCATGTGCTGTGCTTTCACATGCAGAATGTAATTCCAAAACTATGTGAATTTTACAATGAAGATGTATTTAGTGAAGCCACAAAGCAGTTGTTTTTTGAAATGATTGTGGCATTTCTACATGCTCTGTCGCGTCGATAGTTTAGATTTTCATAAAAATTTTGAGCATAAAAAAAAGCCATTTTAAGGCAAAAATTTTGAAAATTATTTATTTTAGTATTTATTTGGATTTAAATATCAGTTAGAGGGTGAGCTAGATTGATCTGAGGTATTGAAGAGAGTTAATTATTTTAATTCCAATTTATTTTATTTTTCTTGATTTTAGCAGAATTAATTGTTTATTATTGTTTTGATTTGCTGCATTGTATCAGCTGTTTTTCAGGAAGTACATTTCCGAATGGAGCGAGTTAGGGCAATATTTAATCTGTGTTTTGTTGGCAAGAGAATTGTATTTAAAAGATTTGAATATAATGTGCCAGTAAAAAATAAAGGTAGCAGTGTTAATTACTTTACGTTTGGCAGGAATTGGCAAAAATTGGGTATTGGGAAGGGCGTAGCTGCTACATATGTTGTGCGATCCGGGAGCTTATAGGCTTAATAAGTTGGATTTTGCGTGTATTAAGAGTTGTCTCAACATTGTAAGACTAAAAAATTGATAGTTTAGATTTTCATAAAAAGTTTGAGCATCGAGAAGCCATTTTAAGGCAAAACTTTTGAAAATTATTTATTTTAGTACTTATTTGAGTTTAAATATCAGTTAGAGAGTGAGCTAGATTGATTTGAAGTATTGAAGAGAGTAAATTATTTTAATTCCAATTTATTTTATTTTTTCTTGATTTTAGTAGAATTAATTATTTATTGTTGTTTTGATTTGCTGCATTGTATCAGCTGTTTCTCGGGAAGTACTTTTCCGAATGGAGCGAGTAAGGGCAATATTTAATCTGTGTCTTGCTGGTAAGAGAATTGCATTTAAAAGATTTGGATATAATGTGCCAGTCAATAATAAAGGTAGCAGTGCTAATTACTTTACGTTTGGCAGGAATTGGCAAAAATTGGGTATTGGAATGGGCGTAGCTGCTACATATGTTGTGCGATCCGGGAGCTTATAGGCTTAATAAGTTGGATTTTGCGTGTACTAAGAGTTGTCTGAACATTGTAGGACTGAAAAATTGATAGTTTAGATTTTCATAAAATTTTGAGCATAAAAAAAGCCATTTTAAGGCAAAAATTTTGAAAATTATTTATTTTAGTATTTATTTGGATTTAAATATCAGTTAGAGGGTGAGCTAGATTGATTTGAGGTATTGAAGAGAGTTAATTATTTTAATTCCAATTTATTTTATTTTCCTTGATTTTAGTAGAATTAATTATTTATTGTTGTTTTGATTTGCTGCATTGTATCAGCTGTTTTTCAGGAAGTACTTTTCCGAATGGAGTGAGTAAGGACAATATTTAATCTGTGTTTTGTTGGACAGAGAATTGCATTTAAAAGATTTGGATATAATGTGCCATTTTTTTTTTTTTTCAATATATGTTTAGCTCTTTATTTATTTTTTCAGCTATTGACCCGCCAGCCTGCGAGCGATGGACTCTCACAAACGACTGATGGTAGGATATATTTTACAAATTTTGTTTCTACCTTATTACCATGTTCGGCAACTTAAACGAGAAACTTATTTTACAACAATAACGTTCGTGTTCAAATATGTCGGGCTAACAACATAACTGGGACTAAGCATAACTTTAACATTAACATTGACATTAACATTTAACATTTATACTCAGACTCTTAACAGTCTGGCAGCCCTGAGTAATGCCAGCTGGCAATAAGTGACATTCGCCTAATTAAGTTACAAAGCTAGCTTATAATTATCACAACATTGACTTATTTACTAATATAATTTATTATTTTCTATTTTCAGGTACGACTGGAGCAGGGATCAACTACAGGTAAGTTTTTCAATCATCTAGCATCTCGTCCCGAATGGAGTGGCGCATAAAATCATGTCGTTCGGATTGCAGTATCAAAAGATAAGTATCACAGCATATTTACTTATATTTAAAATATAAATATATAATTTTACTAATATTATTTTATTATTTTTTATTTGCAGGAACAACTGGAGCTGGAGTCAGGATCGTCGTCGTCTGCACGTCAAGCACCACGTCCCGGAAAGAGTGCCGCATAAATTACATTTGCCTGCACACGTTTTGTTTGGGCATTTTTCATGCATTTTGGAGCGGCCGAAAATTGCGTTGTTCATCGTCGTATGTCCCGAAAGTTGGCCAGGGATGATCAAATGCCGTTGTGGAGATCTCAGACATGTCGTCAAGCCATATTTGGATGGGATCGGATGCAGGATGCGGGAATGGCAGCCACCTCCAAATTTGCATTTTTTGCATTTGTTTTGCCCCGTCGGCAAAATTTGCAAATTTGCCAAGCTTGGCGAAGAGTGCAATATGGGCATCTCAGGCGGCCGGATACCATGATGTCGCCGTTTAGATGGGATTGATGACGCTCGACGCCAGAAGTAGGATCTTGTGCGTCTCAGGTGAGTTTTTAATGTGATTTTGTTGCTCTGTGAATTGTAGAGAAGCGGACAAATTATAATTGAAATTTTTATACTTGCTAGGTAAGTCATATAAAGTTGGCAAAATAGCATAGGATTTGCTATTGCCAAGTTAGGGCAACCCAGCGTTCGACGATGCAGTCTTCTTCTTCTCGTTGCACGTTTGTGCTCAGTGGCAGAAGCATTGATATTAACAATATCAGCCACGTCGTCATTGCCGTCATCGTCGTTATTTTCAACAACATCGCATCCATCAACCTTGTCATCTCCGACGCTATTGCCATTGTCGTCATCGTCAAGTGCGTGTATGATGCGTGTTCGCACCAACTCCAGGCCTTCATCGAGCAGTTGCTCTTGCGTCTGCGATTGTTGGACAACATGTGGGAGCACAGTCATTGTACTTGGTGTTGTTGGCACGGGCCCAGAAGTGGATGAGGAAGCAACTTGCTGCTGCTGCTGCTGTATTGTATGTGGATCAGGATCGCCTTCATAATCAGGTAAGATTATTCTTTGTATTGTCAGTGGCTGACCATAGATGAGTGCCTCCACTATTTCCCTGGGTGTTCGGCCGCTATTATAGCGTTTCCTTAGGCAATTTATCATTAATTCCCCAAATCTCTCAGGGTGCGGATTGTTGATGTTGTCTTGCTGTATTTTCTGTAGTTTTTTAGCATTTAACTCAATTAATTTATTTTTCCTTTCTTCTTCCAGATCTGCCTCTTCGAGCCGTAACAACGTTGGAAGGATGTCGTCATCTTGCTGCTGTTGCCGATGCCCTTGCGGCTGCAGTGGTTGAATGTATTGTTGCAGCTGTTTTGCATACCTAGGCCTTTGGAGTCGCTGTGGCTCATACGGCTGAGTGACCAAATTGCGTGCCTCAGGATTGACATGACAAGCTAGTGCGTTGGCAAAACGACCACTTGCCTCTTGGAACGTCTCTTCAATGGTATTAATCAGGTGAGTACTCCTTAGTGCATCATTTCGTGTGAATCGTTTTGCTTTCAATGTTTTTCTAATAATTTTTTTTTTTTTTTTTTTTTTTTTCGATCTCCACAAGGTAGCCTGTTGCATAGACCTTGAGTACACGGTTACTCCTATACCCTTATACTGTAACATATTAGGGTGATAGGAGCAGTGCCTACTGTTGCCACTGGGTAGTAGTCCACGTAGGAATTGGACCGGCCTTTCATCGTTCTAACACTGGTTGTTATGCCAGTATGTAAGTCCGAGGAGGTACATGTTAGAAAGCGCATTGAGAGGGGATTTTTGTTGGTTAGGCATATTTCACCTGGCGGGTTAATAATCTGTTTGTCCCAAGTATGGAACAGTTAGTTAATCAAATTCAAAATCAAAGTGTATGCAGGTGTTGTCCATTTGCCAAGTCTCTTGTGAGAGGTGGGCACGTACATATATATTGATAAGGAGAGATTAGGCGGTGTAATTGCTGAGATGCAATTTGGCAGTGGAATCAAAGTGTATGCAAGTGTTGTCCATTTGCCAAGTCTCTTATGAGAGGCGGGCACGTACATATATATTGATTTTGGTAGTTTGTAATATAAATCTCGAGAGAAAGATAATGGCTGTGTTTCAGATTAGCTGTGCCTGACAGCTCTGTTTCACTTGGTTATGGATAGTTTGTTTGGTTTTAATTTTTTTTTGGAAGAAGAGGTATCATGATTATTTGAACTTTTAATCTGATAAGACAGTTGGAAAGTTAGTTGTTACTTTTTATTAAGGAGGGGTTAACACCCTTGAGGGATTTGGTCATACATTCGTAGGGCACCAAGACATTTGTATTTTGTCGACTTCAGAATGCAGCAGTTCGGTGAACCCTAAAAGAAGCCCATTTCCGACTGGACATGTTAACTTCTCCTGATAGAATTGTTTAGTTTATCTAGATTATTTAACTTATAATCTGATAATATAACTGAAAAATTAATTGTTAGGTTATTTAGGAGGGGTTTACACCCCTGAGAGATTTGGTCATACATTCATAGGGCACCAAGACATTTGTATTTTGGCGACTTCAGAATGGAGCAGTTCGGTGAACCCTATAAAGAAGCCCATTTCTGACTGGACATGTTAGCTCTCCTGATAGTATTGTTTAGTTTATCTAGATTATTTAACTCTTAATCTGATAATATAACTGGAAAATTAATTATTAGGTTATTTAGGAGGGGTTTATTTTTGAGAGGGGATTGTGTGTGTTAGGCATATTTCACCTGGCGGGTTAATAATCTGGTTGCCCCAAGTAGGCGGGGACCTACATATGTATTGATTTTAGTAGTTTGTAATATCAATCTCGAGAAAAAGATAATGGCTGTGTATCAGATTAGCTGTGCCTGACAGCTCTGTTTCACTTGGTTATGGATAGTTTGTTTGGTTTTAATTTTTTTGGAAGAAGAGGTATCATGATTATTTTAACTTATAATCTGATAAGACAGTTGGAAAGTTAGTTGTTACTTTTTATTAAGGAGGGGTTAACACCCTTGAGGGATTTGGTCATACATTCGTAGGGCACCAAGACATTTGTATTTTGGCGACTTCAGAATGCAGCAGTTCGGTGAACCCTAAAAAGAAGCCCATTTCCGACTGGACAAGTTAACTTCTCCTGATAGAATTGTTTAGTTTATCTAGATTTTTTAACTTATAATCTGATAATATAACTGGAAAATTAATTGTTAGGTTATTTAGGAGGGGTTTACACCCCTGAGAGATTTGGTCATACATTCATAGGGCACCAAGACATTTGTATTTTGGCGACTTCAGAATGGAGCAGTTCGGTGAACCCTATAAAGAAGCCCATTTCTGACTGGACATGTTAGCTCTCCTGATAGAATTGTTTAGTTTATCTAGATTATTTAACTCTTAATCTGATAATATAACTGGAAAATTAATTATTAGGTTATTTAGGAGGGGTTTATTTTTGAGAGGGGATTGTGTGTGTTAGGCATATTTCACCTGGCGGGTTAATAATCTGGTTGCCCCAAGTAGGCGAGGACCTACATATATATTGATTTTAGTAGTTTGTTAATTCAATCTCGAGAGAAAGATAATGGCTGTGTATCAGATTAGCTGTGCCTGACAGCTCTGTTTCACTTGGTTATGGATAGTTAGTTTGGTTTTAATTTTTTTGGAAGAAGAGGTATCATGATTATTTTAACTTATAATCTGATAAGACAGTTGGAAAGTTAGTTGTTACTTTTTATTAAGGAGGGGTTAACACCCTTGAGGGATTTGGTCATACATTCGTAGGGCACCAAGACATTTGTATTTTGGCGACTTCAGAATGCAGCAGTTCGGTGAACCCTAAAAAGAAGCCCATTTCCGACTGGACATGTTAACTTCTCCTGATAGAATTGTTTAGTTTATCTAGATTATTTAACTTATAATCTGATAATATAACTGGAAAATTAATTGTTAGGTTATTTAGGAGGGTTTACACCCCTGAGAGATTTGGTCATACATTCATAGGGCACCAAGACATTTGTATTTTGGCGACTTCAGAATGCAGCAGTTCGGTGAACCCTATAAAGAAGCCCATTTCTGACTGGACATGTTAGCTCTCCTGATAGTATTGTTTAGTTTATCTAGATTATTTAACTCTTAATCTGATAATATAACTGGAAAATTAATTGTTAGGTTATTTAGGAGGGGTTTACACCCCTGAGAGATTTGGTCGTACATTCATAGGGCACCAAGACATTTGCATTTTGGCTACTTCAGAATGCAGCAGTTCGGTGAACCCTATAAAGAAGCCCATTTCTGACTGGAAATGTTAGCTCTCCTGATAGTATTGTTTAGTTTATCTAGATTATTTAACTCTTAATCTGATAATATAACTGGAAAATTAATTGTTAGGTTATTTAGGAGGGGTTTATTTTTGAGAGGGGATTGTGTGTATTAGGCTTATTTCACCTGGCGGGTTAATAATCTGGTTGCCCCAAGTAGGGAGCAGTTAGGTATTCAAACTCGATGGCATTCAAAGATTTTTTTTATATCTTCCAATCCTAGTCTAGAATTTTATAGGCTTTAAGAGTACCCTTATTGATAGCTACAGGGCAATTTTAGCATTTTTTCAAGATCATAACGTTTCTGTTCATCATAAGATTTGGGAGATTATGGGCTTCACTATTAGGTCAACAATTCAGTCCTTCACCAAATTGCTCGTGTGTTTGTTTGTTTGTGATTTTATGCTAAGTTGTAGTTTGGTTATTTATTGTCCTATTCTGGAGATCTTGCGCTTTTTATGTGGGTTCAGTTGAGTACCATAATCGCTTTTTGAGTGGTGCATATGTATTTTTTGGTTCACAGAAAAGTTGAAAATCTATAATAATTGTCCAATCTGGACGTTATTGGGCTTAATTTATTTGTTTTGATGAGCTGAAGTAAACTCAAGATGATGCTTAAGCCGAAAAGTTGATATTTCAGAATTTGGTTATATGAAAGCTATATTCAAGGGTGATTTGGTTTTGAGTTTGAAAATTTCATTAAAACTGAACATGTGATTACTTAAACAGTTTTTGTCCGATTTAGATAAGTTTGGTCTCATTTGGCCAGGTTTTCCGTTGGTAAGAAGATGGCATTCAAAGATGTTTTAGATATTTTAATCTTAGTCTAGAATTTTATAGGTTTAAGGAGCACACTTATTGATAGCTGCAAGGCATTTTTAGAGTTCTTTCAAGATCATAGCCTTTCTATTCATTATTCGATTTGGATGATTTTGGGCTTTACTATAAGGTCTTACCGAGCTCTAAAAGTCATCCATATATATCAAGGCTGTAAAGTTAATAATTCAGTTTTTCATCAAATTGCTCGTGTGTTTGTTTGTTATTGAATTTGGCAAAGTTGTAGTTTGGTTATTTCTTGTCCTATTCTGGAGATCTTGGGCTTTTTATGTAGGTATAGTTGAGTACTATAATCGCTTCATACATGTTAACAGTGAGAGGAATATATTTTAGAATCTGACAGTATAGAGCCGCTTCATACATGTTAACGGTGAGAAGAATATTTTTTAGAATCTGACAGTATAGAGTCTTTTTGTGCCTTTTTGAGTGGTGCATATGTATTTTTTGGTTCACAGGAAGGTTGAACGTCTATAATAATTGTCCAATCTGAACGTTATTGAGCTTAATCAATTTGTTTTGATGAGCTGGAGCAAACTCAAGATGATGCTTAAGCCGAAAAGTTGATATTTCAGAATTTGGTTATATGAAAGCTATATTCGAGGGTAATTTGGTTTTGAGTATGAAAATTTCATCAAAACTGAACATGTAATTACTTAAAGAGTTTTTATCCGATTTAGATAAGTTTGGTCCCATTTGGCCAGGTTTTTAGTTGGTAAGAAGATGGCATTCAAAGATGTTTTAGATATTTAATCTTAGTCTAGAATTTTATAGGTTTAAGGAGCACACTTATTGATAGCTGCAAGGCAATTTTAGAGTTCTTTCAGGATCATAACTTTTCTATTTATTATTCGATTAGGATGATTTTGGGCTTTACTTTTACGTCTTACCGAGCTCTAAAAGTCATCCATATATATCAAGGCTGTAAAGTTAATAATTCAGTTTTTCACCAAATTGCTCGTGTGTTTGTTTGTTATTGAATTTAGGCTAAGTTGTAAATTGGTCCTTTCTTGTCTTATTCTGGAGATCTTGGGCTTTTTATGTAGGTATAGTTGAGTACTATAATCGCTTTATACATGTTAACGGTGAGAGGAATATATTTTAGAATCTGACAGTATAGAGTCTGTTTGTACCTTTTTGAGTGGTGCATATGTATTTTTTGGTTCACAGACAGGTTGAAAGTCTATAATAATTGTCCAATCTGGACGTTATTGAGCTTAATCAATTTGTTTTGATGAGCTGAAGCAAACTCAAGAAAATGCTTAAGCCGAAAAGTTGATGTTTCAGAATTTGGTTATATGAAAGCTATATTCGAGGGTGATTTGGTTTTGAGTATGAAAATTTCATCAAAACTGAACATGTGATTACTTAAACAGTTTTTGTCCGATTTAGATAAGTTTGGTCTCATTTGGCCAGGTTTTCCGTTGGTAAGAAGATGGCATTCAAAGATGTTTTAGATATTTTAATCTTAGTCTAGAATTTTATAGGTTTAAGGAGCACACTTATTGATAGCTGCAAGGCATTTTTAGAGTTCTTTCAAGATCATAGCCTTTCTATTCATTATTCGATTTGGATGATTTTGGGCTTTACTATAAGGTCTTACCGAGCTCTAAAAGTCATCCATATATATCAAGGCTGTAAAGTTAATAATTCAGTTTTTCACCAAATTGCTCGTGTGTTTGTTTGTTATTGAATTTGGCAAAGTTGTAGTTTGGTTATTTCTTGTCCTATTCTAGAGATCTTGGGCTTTTTATGTAGGTATAGTTGAGTACTATAATCGCTTCATACATGTTAACAGTGAGAGGAATATATTTTAGAATCTGACAGTATAGAGCCGCTTCATACATGTTAACGGTGAGAAGAATATTTTTTAGAATCTGACAGTATAGAGTCTTTTTGTGCCTTTTTGAGTGGTGCATATGTATTTTTTGGTTCACAGGAAGGTTGAACGTCTATAATAATTGTCCAATCTGGACGTTATTAGGCTTAATCAATTTGTTCTGATGAGCTGGAGCAAACTCAAGATGATGCTTAAGCCGAAAAGCTGATATTTCAGAATTTGGTTATATGAAAGCTATATTCGAGGGTAATTTGGTTTTGAGTATGAAAATTTCATCAAAACTGAACATGTAATTACTTAAAGAGTTTTTATCCGATTTAGATAAGTTTGGTCCCATTTGGCCAGGTTTTTAGTTGGTAAGAAGATGGCATTCAAAGATGTTTTAGATATTTTAATCTTAGTCTAGAATTTTATAGGTTTAAGGAGCACACTTATTGATAGCTGCAAGGCAATTTTAGAGTTCTTTCAAGATCATAGCCTTTTCTATCATTATTCGATTTGGATGATTTTGGGCTTTACTATAAGGTTTTACCGAGCTCTAAAAGTCATCCATATATAACAAGGCTGTAAAGTTAATAATTCAGTTTTTCACCAAATTGCTCGTGTATTGTTTGTTATTGAATTTAGGCTAAGTTGTAGTTTGGTTATTTCTTGTCCTATTCTAGAGATCTTGAGGTTTTTTATGTAGGTATAGTTGAGTACTATATTCGCTTCATACATGTTAACAGTGAGAGGAATATTTTAGAATCTGACAGTATAGAGCCGCTTCTTACATGTTAACGGTGAGAAGAATATTTTTAGAATCTGACAGTATAGAGTCTGTTTGTACCTTTTTGAGTGTTGCATATGTATTTTTTGGTTCACAGAAACGTTGAAAATCTATAATAATTGTCCAATCTGGACGTTATTAGGCTTAATCAATTTGTTTTGATGAGCTGGAGCAAACTCAAGATGATGCTTAAGCCGAAAAGTTGATATTTCAGAACTTGGTCATGTGAAAGCTATATTCGAGGGTGGTTTGGTTTTGTGTATGAAAATTTTCATTAAAACTGAACATATGATTACTTAAGGAGTTTTTGTCCGATTTAGATAAGTTTGGTCTCATTTGGCCAGGTTTTTAGTTGGTAAGAAGATGGCATTCAGAGATAGTTTAGATATTTTAATCTTAGTCTAGAATTTTATAGGTTTAAGGAGCACACTTATTGATAGCTGCAAGGCAATTTTAGAGTTCTTTCAGGATCATAACTTTTCTATTTATTATTTATTTGAATGATTTTGGGCTTTACTGTAAGGTCTTAACGAGCTCCAAAAGTCATCCATATATATCAAAGCTGTAAAGTTAATAATTCAGTTTTTCACCAATTGCTCGTGTGTTTGTTTGTTAGTGAATTTAGGCTAAATTGTAGTTTGGTTATTGCTTGTCCCATTCTGGAGGTCCTACGCTTTTTATGTAGGTTCAGCTGAGTACTATAATCGCTTCATACATGTTAACGGTGAGAAGAAATTTTTTAGAATCTGACAGTATAGAGTCTGTTTGTACCTTTTGAGTGTTGCATATGTACTTTTTGGTTCACAGAAACGTTGAAAATCTATAATAATTGTCCAATCTGGTCGTTATTGGGCTTAATCAATTTGTTTTGATGAGCTGAAGCAAACTCAAGATGATGCTTAAGCCGAAAAGTTGATATTTCAGAATTTGGTTATATGAAAGCTATATTCGAGGGTGATTTGGTTTAGAGTATGAAAATTCTAAAACTGAACATGTGATTACTTAAACAGTTTTTGTCCGATTTAGATAAGTTTGGTCTCATTTGGCCAGGTTTTCCGTTGGTAAGAAGATGGCATTCAAAGATGTTTTAGATATTTCAATCTTAGTCTAGAATTTATAGGTTTAAGGAGCACACTTATTGATAGCTGCAAGGCAAGTTTAGAGTTCTTTCAAGATCATAGCTTTTCTATTCATTATTCGATTTGGATGGTTTTGAGCTTTACTATTAGGTTTTACTGAGCTCTAAAAGTCGCTCATATATATCAAAGCTGTAAAGTTAATAATTCACTTTTTCACCAAATTGCTCGTGTTATTGTTTGTTATTGAATTTAGGCTAAGTTGTAAGTTGGTCATTTCTTGTCCTATTCTGGAGATCTTGGGCTTTTTATGTAGGTATAGTTGAGTACTATAATCGCTTCATACATGTTAACGGTGAGAGGAATATATTTTAGAATCTGACAGTATAGAGTCTGTTTGTTTTTTGCATTTATTATTGAATTGTATGATATTGGGTTTCACCATTTGGTCTTTTTTAGCTCTATAATATACACACACATATCATACCCACCAAGCATATCAAAGCTGCAAAATTAATAATCCAGTTCTGTATCAAATTTCCTGCATCCTTGTTCATTAAATTTAATCTAGCTTTGTTTTGGATTGTGCTGCCGTGTATAGTGCCCAGGCATCAGCTTCTGTGCTTAATTGTTCTGTGAGTCTTTTTTTTGTTTATGAGTGATAACAATAGTATAGTTTTTGGTGGTAGAGTATATAATTTTGTTTATTTATATAAAATATCTTGTTTGGACAGGGTACATCTTAGGTTTAGGTTTTATGTTTTTGGTCTTATCTGAGTGTACATTGTTAGCGTTTTAATATTTTTATTTTTTATTTTTTTTTTTTTTAAATTTTATTTTGATTTTAAATTATAATTTTTAATCTCTAAATTTACTGTGTAGATGGAAGAGAGTTTATTTGGTTGATTAGGTTAGGTTGCTGTGGTTGATTAGTAGGTTGTGTTGATGTGTGTTGGTGTGCATCTAGTTGTGTTGTGGACTGTTGAGAGAGTGCTAAGTCTATTTCTGTTTTGTAGGTAGCTATTCGTTCATCTATGCTTTGTATTTCTGTTTTAGCAGCTATAATTTGATGGTTAATGTCATTGAGTGATGCTTCGCTCATATAAAATCTAAGGATAACCGGTCCTGGACGTGCAAAATCAGAGGGATGATAGGGTAATTGGGGATAGAGAATATTTATTTTATGTAGTAGGACTTGTTTTCTAATTTCAAGTGTAGATATGCGTTCTCTGTTAAGGGGTATGCTAATTGGTTGTATTATTTGGGTAGGTCTTCTGGTTGATTGGAGTGGACGGATGTGTTTGTTCTGCTTATCTATTTCTGCGTAATCTGGCTGGTGCATACATGTTGTTGAAGAGCTTTTTGATTTCCTCATTATGATGAGAGCTAAGTTTCTTGGCAAGTTTGAGTGATAAGTTATCATAGTAGTTACTTACATTTTGAATTTGTAGGGTTTCATGTATGTCAGAGTTTCTGGTGAGGATTGGAGCATTAGAAATCATTCTTAGTGTGTTGTTTTGAAAAGTGGTGATTTTATTAAATTGGGTGTCGCTGGTTAAGGCTCCCCAGACAGGTAGAGCATATTGCCAGATAGGGGCAACTAGTTGTTTGTATAGAAGGGTTTTAGTGACTGTTGGGAGTTTACTTTTTTCATCCAAAAGCCAGTGTATTTGTGTTCTGCGTGATTTGAGTTTTGTGACAATGGATGCAGAGTGTTTGCAGAACGAGAGTTTTTTGTCTAATGTTACTCCTAAGTATGTGTGGGCTTCTTTATTTGTAATTTTTTCATTTCGTATTAGAGGTGTAGGATTATAGAGTAGTGAACCATATTGTTCTCTGAGTGTAAAGAGTACATGTGCTGTTTTGTTGGCATTGATTTTGATACACCATTTATCAGTCCAGTCTGTAAGTGTTTTAAGTAATGTGTTAACTTGGCCTATTGCCCCTTCTTCGGAATTTGATGCTGACATTATAACAGTGTCATCTGCATAGGTTGCTAAAAGAGAAGGCGAGTTAAAGGTAGAGTAGGCCCTTATATTATCAGGGGCTGGTAAGTCAGAGGTAAAAATTGTATATAGGACTGGTCCTAGAACGCTGCCTTGGGGGACTCCGGCCAGAATTTTTTTTTGTGTTGATTGGGTTCCTTGTTGACCTTTTACTATGAAGGTTCGATTTGATAGATAGTTTTTAATGATGTATAGAGAGAAGAAGGGAGTATTGACTTTAGTTTATAGAAAAGCCCTTGGTGCCATACCCTATCAAATGCTTCTTGTATATCTATGAAAACAGCTGAGCAGTAAAGGTTTTTTCATAGGATTTGAGAATAAACTGGGTAACTCTAGCTAGTTGTTGTTCTGTGCTATGTTCATAGCGAAATCCGAACTGATGATTAGGTATTGAATTTTAAAAAGGGGCAGTCTAGCATCCTTTTAAGGATTAGTTTTTCTAGTATTTTCGAGAGTCCAGAGAGAAGGCTGATTGGACGGTATGAGTTGAGTTGGTCTGCTGGTTTTCCTGGTTTTGGTATCATTGTTACTACAGCCGTTTTCCACTGTTGTGGGAAATGACCGTACTGTAAAATTCTATTATATACTAGGATTCGATAGAGTAGGGCTGAGTCTGGTAAATTTTTTATAATTTTGTTATCAATGTTGTCTTGTCCAGGTGATTTGTTATTTTCAAGATTCTTTATTTGTGTTTTTAGTTCACTTAGTGTTATAGGCTTGAATTGAGGAGTGGAATTATGCGGTTGTTGTGAGATTTGTTCAATTATGTATTGACGTTCTGCATATGTATTGAGAAGGTTGGGTCTAAATCTTGTTTCTAGATGTTGGGCAAAGGCTTCTGCTTTTTCTTGAATAGACTTACACCATTGGTTATTTGGGTTATTAGGTTCAGAATGTGTGTACGAGTATGAGTCCGAGCTAGAGATGGATGTTGTTGGTTGAGTTTGGTTAACAAATTTTCTAACCGTAAGGTTGGGGATCGAAATTCTTTTGATTTGTTTTGTAAATTTCCATAGTTTTTGCATGCTATATCTATCTTTTTGATTGATAGATTCAAGTGTCCTGTTAAGTTTATTTGCTTTGCTTGTTTTGAGGGCCCTACGGAGTCTGTTGGAAATTATTTTATACTGCCTCTTGGCTTCACGAGATTCTAGCGAGGGGTGATTGAATTTAAGTTGTCTTTTTTGTGCAATTAGATTCCTTATTCTTTGATTAGGGGTTTTGTACTTACGAAAGCGACTATTAGAGTGAAGGAGTTCAATATTATTTGTGGAAAAGGCTGCAGCTTGGTGAATATTTCTGGTTAGGATGTCTACTGCATCCTCAATGTCTTTACCCGAGGAAATTTCTGTGTTAAGGTGAGTGTTTTGGTTAAGCCAGGTTTGGAATTTTTTAATGTTAGCTTTTACAGGTAGAATAGGGATTTTGGGCATAATGCTTACAGGTATTTTTAGCAGATTAATTTGAATAGGAATATGGTCAGATCCAAGATCTGGTATAGAAGTTATATATAGTAGATTGTGTTGAATTCCTTGGAATAGTGCCAAATCTATGGCTGATGGCCTTTTACGCTGATCATATGGGTAGTGCGTTGCTGATCCTGTGGCTAGTATATTGTAGTTGTTGTTTCTGACACATGTTATGAGTTCAGTGCCCCGATTGCAGGCTCTGATGTTTCCCCACCAGCTATGTTTGGCATTCCAGTCTCCTGCAATGAGGAAGCGAGGACGGTATTGTTGTAGGATACACTGAAAGGCTTCGTTTGTGAGTCCTCTTCCAGGCGAGCAGTATATAGCAATTATATTGATTTTGAGGTGGTCTCTGATAGTTACGCAGATTGATGTGCATTGTATTATGTTGGTGCTGATTGTAGGCAAGGCAATGTGGTTAATTCGTTTGTTGATAATGACTGCTGATCCTCCTCTTCTGTGAGAAGTTGGGTGGTTTGTAGTGTAGACATAGTAGCCTTCTATATTTATGGATTCTTGATCTGAGTCTGTAAAATGAGTTTCTGAAAGAAGAATTATGTCTACTTTATTTTGATAGATGTGGTTTTCCAGTTCCTCAATTTTATTGAGTAGGCCAGCAGCATTCCAGAAGATTATTTTTAGATAGTCATCCTGATTGTTCCTTATGGTCCGTAGGTCGTTGTTTTCCATAGTATAGGGTGATTTGTGGCTGGTTCCGTAGGTTACGAGGCTAGGAGTATTATAGAGTATTGCGTAGAATTAGTTTAGGGTTTTGTTGAATCTAGATAAAGGTTATGTGGATTCTTATGATTATAGGTTGTGCCAGGTTCGTAAGTTTTTTTTTTTTTTTTTTTTTTTTTTTTTTTTTTTTTTTTTGTATCTAGTTTTGGCAATGCTGCAGTTAACTTGTTTGATTAGTCGTTACCTAGTGGGTCTGGGATGTGTATTTTTGGGTGTTTTGAGAGTTTGAGTTAGTTTAACTATTTTACCCTTGTATTGAAAAGGAGAGTGAATTAAGAGATAGATTTTGTTTTGTAGTTTTGATGTTTTAATTTTTTAATGTTTTAATTTTATTTATTCTTATTCTTATATGTAGTATTTTAATTAATTTATTAAGTAATTTTTTTTTTTTTTTTATTTTTTTTTAAAGAGATTATTTTAGTTGGATCTTATTGTTTTTGTGTTTTTAATTTTAGTTTTATTTAATTTATTTATTTATGTTATTTTTTTTTTTTTTGAGAGGTTTTGATCAATGATTTGAAAGAGGATCTTTGTAGTGTGATTAATATAGGATTATAGAAACTATTTGTTCTGCTTATATTTATATTTTTATTTGTTGTTTCAGGAAAAAGTTCTTCAGGTCTTCTGAGTCTTTGGTATTGTTTATATAATCAGGTTTGTTTTGCATAAGATTTGAGTTGAGTTTAAGATTGTTTTTGTTAGGTAGGATAATGTTAAGGTTAGTTTTGTTTAATGAGAGGCTAGATAATAGGTTATGCTTAGTATATACTGCTTGTTTATAAATTGGGCAGCCTTTATATGTTGCTACATGATTACCTTTACAGTTAACACATTTGCCATCGACATTTCTTGGTTTTAGGCATGATTTAGAATTATGTGCGCCAGCGCATTTAAAACAGGTGTGAGATTTATTAGGACAGTTTTGTTGAGTGTGGTCAAACTTTTGACATTTATGGCATTGGATAATATGTGTTACATAGGTACTGGGACTTGGTTTGTTTATATATACTTTATAAGTGCCTATTTTTTTGATATTGAGGATTTCTTTGTTATTTGGTTGTGGGATTAGATCTACTTTGAAAGCATTAGTTGGTTGTTTAGAGTAGGTTCCTATGATGTTGTTAATGTTGTAAGTGTTATGTCCTAGCAATTTGAGTTGAGTAGATATCCAAGTTGTTAGAACTGAGAAGTGTAATCCTTTTATAATAACTCTAAATTTTGGTCCATTTTTGAATTGAGTGTGGAAGTTGATCTTTAGTTTACTTAGTATGTTTGTAAGAGGGACTTGATCTTTTGGATTAATGCATTGCATTAGGATTCCATTTATTGAGGTAGTAGTAGTTTCAATTGTATTAGGGCCTAGTTGTTTCTCAATTTCTTCTATAATTGCATTGGTGTTATTTGTGCTGTTAATAAGATTGATTATTGTTTTTGTTTTAGTTGGGATGCTATTTTCAGGGAGTAAGAATGTGAGTGAGAGGAGTGTCTGTGGTTAGTTGAAGAGTCGGAATCAGTGTTGGAGTCTGAGTACATTTGTTGAGTAGGTGAAGGTTCATTTGGTATAGATGTTTTGTTTAGTCCTAGATTAGCTTTTTGTCTGGATATTAAAGTATAGTTATTGTTGTTGGTTTCTGGATCTTCCATTATTTGGTTCTTTGCTTTGTTGACTTGTTGTTGGATGTCGTGTAGGATTTTTTCTTGCATTTCAGTTAGCTCCCTTTGTTTTCTCATGGGTTTTTCAGTCAGGAGAGGATTGTTGTCTTGTCTGATGAGTTTATTAAGGTTGGCCTGAGTTATTGGTGTACTCTTTCGTTTATTTGACATTTTAATATTTCCCAGGAGCATAGCGTTCCGTTCTGAAGAGAGAAGATTTTTTTGTTTGTTTTTATAAGTAAGGAGGGCTTTTTTTTTTTTTTTTTTTTTTTAAAATTTTAGTTCTTATGTTGTGATATTTTATGAAGAGAGAGAGTTCTGTCAGAGGTTTTATGCTCCTAGGGATATATTATTGTCTACTAGTTATTCAGGAGTGATTTGTATTCTTTGTTGTATTTATTTTTGATTTTAATTTGCATTCTTATTTTGTCTGGTTTGGTTGTGCGTAGAGTATTTTGAGTTTCAAGGTCTGAAGAAGATTTTATTTAGGGTTGGTTTTATTTATTTATTTTTATTTTATTTTTTTTTTGTAGTGTAGTTTATTTAATAGTAAGGGAGAAGCCCCAATCTCGGACACTGTACAGAAGTCGGACACCCCCCTTTATTTTGGGAGTTTTGATGCTAGCGCGGTCTAATTACTGTGACAGATAGCTTTCAGTGCCGGCTTTCTTTTGACATGGTCTACAGGTGTTAATACCTAGTTTTTGCTAATTCAGAGACAAAAATTAAAATACCGATATTCCGACCTAAACTTTTTAAAATTTCAACGCTTATGTAATTGAATTATTCCATGATTCAACAAAGGTTAATAAATTTTTTCGTATTCGTTTCATCATGCTCTTTCATATTCTGCAATCAAACATTCTTATTTTTCAATATTTTGGGTTTTACATTCAAAAATGTTAAAACCGTGCTTTCTTCTAATCTGGACACTGTTGATGTTTCACAATTGAACACGATTAATTGTAATCGATATTTTCATTCAATTGTATCGATGATCGTGTCATCTTCATATAAATGTATCAAAATGAGCGCGCAACAAGATATGGAAATTGAAATTTTATGGTTTAAATGAAAAAAAACCAAATAAAGAAACTTTAAGTTGAATTTCATAGTTAATTGAATAAATAATTTCATAATAAATGGTTTTGATGAAAAAAAAACCCCAAAAAAAGAATAATTAGTTTGTTTACATGTTTCGCGCTATATTAATAAGGTATGTGAGCAATGATCAGCATGCGATGCATAGATCGATACATCAATCGATATATCGATGCATTACTTGCGATACTGCTCATTACGAGTAATAATAATTAATAAAATAATAAATTCGTTTGATTTTCATTGTTGAATTGCATAAAAAACAAAATCTTACATAAAAACAATGATTTGGCATTTTATTTTATTTTATTGGCTGCATTTTCACAAGATAAAAGGGGGTGTTCAACTTCGGGGCACTTTTTTGAAAATCGTGATTTTGAGTTTTTTCATTAAATGTGAAATATATCATTAAACATGAATGAAATGTGTATAATGCCTTATACCAATCGATGCGCAATTGAATTGAGCTTTTCAACGATACTAACAGATAAGCTGTACGTTGATTTTGGACAGTCTTATGTCACAAAATCCAAAGGGGTGTCCAAGACTAGGGCTTCTCCCTTACCATCCTTTTACTATTTATCTAAGGCTGAAAGGGAATTCTTGTTTTGCTTTAGATGAGAATATTTATCATTTTGGGTTTCAGTTCAGTTTTTTTTTGTTTTTTTTTTTGGATTTGTTTTCTTAGTGTAGTAACATATTGTAGTAAAGTATAGTGTTAAGATAGTGTAGTAAGTAATATAATAGGTTTTTTTTTTTTTATTTTATTTTATGTTTTTTTTTTTTTTTTTTTTTTAAGTATTCATTTGTTTCTTTTTCTTTTCTTCTCTTCTTAGAAGTTAGTTAAGTGTTAGTAATTTATAGATAACAATGGTGATTTCGATTTTTAAGGTTATTATGTTTTTAGGTTTAATTATGTTTACTTATGATTTCCGTTTTCTTCCTTTTTTTGTTTCATGATTTTGATTAAGGCGTCGGCTAGTTCTTCTACTGTGGGGTTATAGTTATTAAGGAACTGAGTGTGAGTTGTTGGTTCAATAGGAGAAAGTCTTTCAATAGTGGGTGGGGGGAATCGAGGCCTAGAGCCTGGGTTTGAACGTGTCATAGGAGGTATCATAGGAGGTGTGTATTTTGTATTCATGGGTTGATTTGTTGTTTGTAAGTTTTTGTTTAAAGATGTAGCCTGGGTTTTTTTGTTTTCTTCAATGTTTGTAAATTTATTGTAGTTGTCATTATTTTTTGTTTTTTCCTTAGGGTCTTCTTCTAAGGGTGAGTAGTTGTTAGGCATAATAGTAGGGTATCTAATAGCAACAAGAATTCACTAAATAGAGCTGCCAAACAGCAAAATTCCAACATTCAATTGGAAGTCGTAACGTAACTAACCGTAGCTACCACTCGCTCTGAGAGCGCACTTCGGGCGTTTCTCGTGCTTCGTGTGTCATTCGCCAGCCATTTAGCTTCCTAACTTTGCTACAACATTTTTGTTGAGAGCACAAGCAGCCAGCTAGCCAGCGATTTTCAAGCGCGCAGTGGCTTCTTCAATTGCTGTACCCCCATTTTTTTCCTTGTATTCCTTATGTGCTCTTATTTTAT
>JARNME010000308.1:299684-393089 GCA_030179655.1 Scaptomyza flava | reverse complement strand
TTTGAAAGCGGTCTTTTAAAAAAAGTACGATAATTTCGGTCCATGTACGATAATTTTACGCCCCTGGTACGATAGTCAGCTCGGTTCAGGTTGCTAACACTGCTTAACATTGTACTTTTAGTTGAAGGCGGACTATTGACAGGCAGGCACCACGCAGCGCATTAGCAAGAAAACTAATTTTTTACAGTGCGCTCCAAAATGCTTATGCCCGAATGGGAGAATGAATTTTTTTTCATCGAAAATAAAGATTGCAGAGCAAAATGCTTGATTTGCAATAACATTGTTTTTCGAAATGTTAAATATTTTTCAAGATGGCATTATTTATTAATAAATAATAAGCACAATGAGTAACCGTTAACTTGCAGCGTGCACTGTACTGATCACACTTCTTTTTTCGCTGCAGAGCACGCAAATTGTGCTTGTATGCGTGTGAAAACTGTGACAAAATTTGTGTGTGCCCACCACTGATTTAGAGCTTTAAGCACTTCAGCGGCGAGATTTTTGGCTGTGCTCGATCCAACACCTTTAAGCTCTACCATGCCCAATATAAGGGATTTTATTTGAGCTGAACTAATATATTGTGCACTTATGCCAAAAATGTTTCTGTTCAGCCGCGTGGCACTGTCTATTTTTAGAGACAATAAATTATTTCTCACTTCAGTGGTTATATGCGCTTTTATATTGTTTGCCACTGTTTGCAAAGTTTTTTTACAGTTTGATGCATTTAATGTAATTTTTTTTTCCGTCGGCGGCTTTAAGTACATCACAAATTGGGTCAACGATATTTCTCATATTTTCAGAGTTTAAAACAATAAAAGGAATGCTGTCTTCTGTTACCAATCCAATATAAGATCTTAGCAGTTGTTTTTTATTCACTTCAATTTTAATTTTTTTTTTCTAATTGCTTTTATTAATTTTGCTGAAGAATTTGACGACGACGTTTCAAACTGTTCGACATTTGCGGCATTTAAAGTTATTTTGTGCATTTTAAACAAATGAGTTTTTAAATTTGAAAGTCTATTATTTTTTAGCTTATTTTTACATGTTTTACATGTAGCTATACCATCATCTACATTATTTTCAAAATACATCCAAATTTCGCTTTGCGCCCTAGTTAGAGCCCTTTTACACGATGAAGTTTTTTCATGAAGTTATTTTTCATTCTGTTTTAAAACATCTTCGCAAATCTGGTCGCATTTACACGATTAAGTTTTTTCATGCTGCATTTTCTTTGTAAATGCAACTCTGATTTAAATTTATGGTCGATAAACATATATCTTTGCCATCGACTGTTTTATTTGTTAACATTTAATTGTTTTAAGAAGTAATAAGTAAATAAAATGGATTCAGTGAACATTTCTACTAATAATTTCTTAACCAAAACAATGTATTTACTATTGGCGCTAATATTTGCTTGTGCGATATTTCGTATCGATAACTTTATTATTCACATCAAACACTGTGCAACTCTGTGTTTACATGCAATCGGAATAAGACAAAGCAAAATGAGAAAAACAAATCATGGCTTCACAAGTCATGAAGCATTGCTTGCAGCTGTAACCCCTCTACACCCTTTGCCAACAAACGAATGCTTCAGACGCAAAAACTTCATCATGTAAAAGGGGTCTAAAACAATTAAGCTCCTGTTTCGATGTTGCTTCAATTGAAACTGATGCATAACACACAACAAATAAACAAGTAAGAAGGCTCTAGTCGGGAGAGCCCGACTAGTAGATACCCTGAACCCAGTTGCAATAAAAAATTCAATTTATGTAAGACTTTGGTACTTTGACTTTGACTTTGCTTCAAGGGATAAAATCTATATCTCCGGTGTTTCTAAACCGATTTGGACGAAATTTTCAGGAAAGTTCTATTATTACCCATTACTTCAACCCTCATTTTTAGATTTTCCAAATTCGATATTTAATTGTTATCGATATTATGTGTATATCGGAAACCAGAATAGTTATCGATAATTTGAAGCAAACTTGTTCTGCTTATGGTATAGGAGAACTTAAATACAAAATCTGAAGTCTCTAGCTCTTGTAGTCTCTGAGATCCACGCTTTCATACAGACAGACAGACGGATAGACGGACAGTCGGACGAACAGACGGACATGGCTATATCGTCTCGGCTGTTGATGCTGATCAAGAATATATATACTTTATAGGGTCGGAGATGCTTCCTTCTGCCTGTTACATACTTTTGCACAAAACCATTATACCCTTATTTACCCATTTTATGGGTTAAGGGTATAAAAATGAAATGATCAAGAATCAAACAGCATAAGCAGCAAAAAGTCAGTCGCGACTGCGACTTGCAGAAGTCGAACAGTTGCTGCTGCTTCAACTTGCGTTTCTGATCGAAAGCAGCAGCAAAGCAAAATCAAAGTTCTTAAACGGCGACTGCTTTCTGCTGTTGCTTCGACTGCGACTTTCGTTTTTCTCAGAAGCATAAGCAGAAGCAGCAGCTCATATTGAACAGTTGCAAACAATCAAATCAGTAATAAGTCGATATTTTGTATGTTTTGCTGCTTCGACTCTGAAGCATTTTAAACACTGCCCATAGGCAGCGATTTTGCAGCGCGCAGTCGCTTCTTCACTTGCTGTTCGCCTTTCTATTCCTTGTATAAACATATAAGCGTGTCTACGTCACACGTATTATCATTTTTTTTCATTTTTGCGACGTTGCCTTAGTGAAGCTATGCATTATACCAACAACAATTCACTAAATAGAGCTGCCAAACAGCAAAATTCATTATTCAATTGGAACTCGTAACGTAACTAACCGTAGCTACCACTCGCTCTGAGAGCGCACTTCGGGCTTCTCTCGTGCTTCGTGTGTCATTCGCCAGCCATTTCGCTTCCTAACTTTGCTACAACATTTTTGTTGATAGCACAACCAGCCAGCCATACTGTGTGTATGCGCCGCTAGCCTGCGATTTTCAAGCGCGCAGTGGCTTCTTCAATTGCTGTACCCCCATTTTTTTCCTTGTATTCCTTATGTGCGCTTATTTTATTGCTTATCTTACTGCGTCGACCTAGCACCAGCAAAGCAAATGAGCGAATTAATAAAAACATACATATATAATATATATGTATGCAGTTTTGGTGGTAGCCAGGCATTGATTTTTGACTTTTGCTAGCCGAAAGGCTAGCTACCATAAGCATGTGTGTGTCCCTGTCTCTATGCATGTCCATATTTTAATGTATGCGTACCATTTGCCAGGCAATTCATTGACCTTTCTCAACTAATATGAATTTCGGCAAACGCTAAACAGCCAAATTTTATATTAAATTTGTATTATTTGCCTACAAAAAACCCAAGAAAAACCAGAATACTTCCAAGGCAGTTTTGGTGCTCATCGAACATTTGCTGATCAGGCGAAAAGCAAAATAAACAAGTGTCTAGTAAAATAGGCAGGCAATTATCAGTTTTGCATTGCTGGTCATACACACTAAAGCAGAAGCACTGCACGCTGTGTGTGTGCCCAAGGCTATGCAGAAGCAAAAGCAACACGCAAAAAACGAACGAACAGAAGCGACATAGGAAAATGACTTAGACACTAAATCTAGATTTTTGCTTCGCTCAGCGATGTTGCACACACATTGAAATATTTACATGTATGCTAAACACAGTGCAGTGCGTGGCCGTTTTCTTATTATACTCGATACCGAAGGTAAAGAGTATATTGGTTTTGTGCAATGTCCGTCATGGTGTCTGTCCGTCTGTCCGTCTGTCCATCCGTCCGTCTGTCCGTCCGTATGTGTGCAAGTTTTTTCCACACCCTTCAAGCTAGGGACTTGAAACTTTCCAATTCTCTTTTTCTATGGGATAGTAAATTAAGTGTCAAGATTGGGGTTCTACGATAACTGGGGGGCTGGCAAATCGATAAATTCGATAACTCAAAAACGATAAATCCGCATATTTCACACACCCTTACAGCTAGAACTACCAAATTTGGTGGGCAGATAGCTACTAGCAACCCCCAAAAACTGCATCAAAAATGTTGGAGCCACGCCCCCCATTCCACCCCCAGACCCCCCGCATTTTAAAGTCAAAAAAGCCTATATCTCCCACAGTTTTTGAGCTAGAGCCACCAAATTTGGTGCCAATTTAGCTGATGATGACCCCCCAAAAACTGCACCAAAAGTTTGGATGCCACGCCCACCAATACCGCCCTAGCCGCCCCCAGATGCCCCAACGCTTCGTAAAAAACGGGAATGCGTGTATCTTCCAGAGTAGTGGAGCTAGAGCCACCAAATTTGGTAGGAAGATAGCTGGTAACGACCCCAAAAGAACTGCATCAAAGTTTTGGAGCCACGCCCACCCATCCCGCCCCCAGCCCCCCCGCATTTAGAAATCAGAAAAGCCTATATCTCCCACAGTTTTTGAGCTAGAGCCACCAAATTTGGTGCCAATTTAGCTGATGATGACCCCCCAAAAACTGCACCAAAAGTTTGGATGCCACGCCCACCAATACCGCCTTAGCCGCCCCCAGATGCCCCAACGCTTCGTAAAAAACGGGAATGCGTGTATCTTCCAGAGTAGTGGAGCTAGAGCCACCAAATTTGGTAGGAAGATAGCTGGTAACGACCCCAAAAGAACTGCATCAACTGCAACTGCATATCGATAACTTTATTATTCACATCAAACACTGTGCAACTCTGTGTTTACATGCAATCGGAATAAGACAAAGCAAAATGAGAAAAACAAATCATGGCTTCACAAGTCATGAAGCATTGCTTGCAGCTGTAACCCCTCTACACCCTTTGCCTACAAACGAATGCTTCAGACGCAAAAACTTCATCGTGTAAAAGGGGTCTAAAACAATTAAGCTCCTGTTTCGATGTTGCTTCAATTGAAACTGATGCATAACACACAACAAATAAACAAGTAAGAAGGCTCTAGTCGGGAGAGCCCGACTAGTAGATACCCTGAACCCAGTTGCAATAAAAAAATTCAATTTATGTAAGACTTTGGTACTTTGACTTTGACTTTGCTTCAAGGGATAAAATCTATATCTCCGGTGTTTCTAAACCGATTTGGACGAAATTTCAGGAAAGTTCTATTATTACCCATTACTTCAACCCTCATTTTTAGATTTTCCAAATTCGATATTTAATTGTTATCGATATTATGTGTATATCGGAAACCAGAATAGTTATCGATAATTTGAAGCAAACTTGTTCTGCTTATGGTATAGGAGAA
Organism: Scaptomyza flava; assembly: GCA_030179655.1. Taxonomy (NCBI): domain Eukaryota; kingdom Metazoa; phylum Arthropoda; class Insecta; order Diptera; family Drosophilidae; genus Scaptomyza; species Scaptomyza flava. Next base: position 387,877 of record JARNME010000308.1, on the reverse strand, counting down.
CTTAAATACAAAATCTGAAGTCTCTAGCTCTTGTAGTCTCTGAGATCCACGCTTTCATACAGACAGACAGACGGATAGACGGACAGTCGGACGAACAGACGGACATGGCTATATCGTCTCGGCTGTTGATGCTGATCAAGAATATATACACTTTATAGGGTCGGAGATGCTTCCTTCTGCCTGTTACATACTTTTGCACAAAACCATTATACCCTTATTTACCCATTTATGGGTTAAGGGTATAAAAATGAAATGATCAAGAATCAAACAGCATAAGCAGCAAAAAGTCAGTCGCGACTGCGACTTGCAGAAGTCGAACAGTTGCTGCTGCTTCAACTTGCGTTTCTGATCGAAAGCAGCAGCAAAGCAAAATCAAAAGTTCTTAAACGGCGACTGCTTTCTGCTGTTGCTTCGACTGCGACTTTCGTTTTTCTCAGAAGCATAAGCAGAAGCAGCAGCTCATATTGAACAGTTGCAAACAATCAAATCAGTAATAAGTCGATATTTTGTATGTTTTGCTGCTTCGACTCTGAAGCATTTTAAACACTGCCCATAGGCAGCGATTTTGCAGCGCGCAGTCGCTTCTTCACTTGCTGTTCGCCTTTCTATTCCTTGTATAAACATATGAGCGTGTCTACGTCACACGTATTATCATTTTTTTTCATTTTTGCGACGTTGCCTTAGTGAAGCTATGCATTATACCAACAACAATTCACTAAATAGAGCTGCCAAACAGCAAAATTCCATTATTCAATTGGAACTCGTAACGTAACTAACCGTAGCTACCACTCGCTCTGAGAGCGCACTTCGGGCTTCTCTCGTGCTTCGTGTGTCATTCGCCAGCCATTTCGCTTCCTAACTTTGCTACAACATTTTTGTTGATAGCACAACCAGCCAGCCATACTGTGTGTATGCGCCGCTAGCCTGCGATTTTCAAGCGCGCAGTGGCTTCTTCAATTGCTGTACCCCCATTTTTTTCCTTGTATTCCTTATGTGCGCTTATTTTATTGCTTATCTTACTGCGTCGACCTAGCACCAGCAAAGCAAATGAGCGAATTAATAAAAACATACATATATAATATATATGTATGCAGTTTTGGTGGTAGCCAGGCATTGATTTTTGACTTTTGCTAGCCGAAAGGCTAGCTACCATAAGCATGTGTGTGTCCCTGTCTCTATGCATGTCCATATTTTAATGTATGCGTACCATTTGCCAGGCAATTCATTGACCTTTCTCAACTAATATGAATTTCGGCAAACGCTAAACAGCCAAATTTTATATTAAATTTGTATTATTTGCCTACAAAAAACCCAAGAAAAACCAGAATACTTCCAAGGCAGTTTTGGTGCTCATCGAACATTTGCTGATCAGGCGAAAAGCAAAATAAACAAGTGTCTAGTAAAATAGGCAGGCAATTATCAGTTTTGCATTGCTGGTCATACACACTAAAGCAGAAGCACTGCACGCTGTGTGTGTGCCCAAGGCTATGCAGAAGCAAAAGCAACACGCAAAAAACGAACGAACAGAAGCGACATAGGAAAATGACTTAGACACTAAATCTAGATTTTTGCTTCGCTCAGCGATGTTGCACACACATTGAAATATTTACATGTATGCTAAACACAGTGCAGTGCGTGGCCGTTTTCTTATTATACTCGATACCGAAGGTAAAGAGTATATTGGTTTTGTGCAATGTCCGTCATGGTGTCTGTCCGTCTGTCCGTCTGTCCATCCGTCCGTCTGTCCGTCCGTATGTGTGCAAGTTTTTTCCACACCCTTCAAGCTAGGGACTTGAAACTTTCCAATTCTCTTTTTCTATGGGATAGTAAATTAAAGTGTCAAGATTGGGGTTCTACGATAACTGGGGGGCTGGCAAATCGATAAATTCGATAACTCAAAAACGATAAATCCGCATATTTCACACACCCTTACAGCTAGAACTACCAAATTTGGTGGGCAGATAGCTACTAGCAACCCCCAAAAAACTGCATCAAAAATGTTGGAGCCACGCCCCCCATTCCACCCCCAGACCCCCCGCATTTTAAAGTCAAAAAAGCCTATATCTCCCACAGTTTTTGAGCTAGAGCCACCAAATTTGGTGCCAATTTAGCTGATGATGACCCCCCAAAAACTGCACCAAAAGTTTGGATGCCACGCCCACCAATACCGCCCTAGCCGCCCCCAGATGCCCCAACGCTTCGTAAAAAACGGGAATGCGTGTATCTTCCAGAGTAGTGGAGCTAGAGCCACCAAATTTGGTAGGAAGATAGCTGGCAACGACCCCCAACAATCTGCATCAAAGTTTTGGAGCCTAGCCCATCCATTCCGCCCCCCTTTCCCCACCTTATACAAACTTTGAGCTAGATTCACCAAATTTGGTATGAAGGTGGCATTTGACATTCCACAAGGACCTGCAGCAAAAATTTGGATGCCACGCCCACCAATACCGCCCTAGCCGCCCCCAGATGCCCCAACGCTTCGTAAAAAACGGGAATGCGTGTATCTTCCAGAGTAGTGGAGCTAGAGCCACCAAATTTGGTAGGAAGATAGCTGGTAACGACCCCAAAAGAACTGCATCAAAGTTTTGGAGCCACGCCCACCCATCCCGCCCCCAGCCCCCCCGCATTTAGAAATCAGAAAAGCCTATATCTCCCACAGTTTTTGAGCTAGAGCCACCAAATTTGGTGCCAATTTAGCTGATGATGACCCCCCAAAAACTGCACCAAAAGTTTGGATGCCACGCCCACCAATACCGCCTTAGCCGCCCCCAGATGCCCCAACGCTTCGTAAAAAACGGGAATGCGTGTATCTTCCAGAGTAGTGGAGCTAGAGCCACCAAATTTGGTAGGAAGATAGCTGGTAACGACCCCAAAAGAACTGCATCAACTGCAACTGCATATCGATAACTTTATTATTCACATCAAACACTGTGCAACTCTGTGTTTACATGCAATCGGAATAAGACAAAGCAAAATGAGAAAAACAAATCATGGCTTCACAAGTCATGAAGCATTGCTTGCAGCTGTAACCCCTCTACACCCTTTGCCTACAAACGAATGCTTCAGACGCAAAAACTTCATCGTGTAAAAGGGGTCTAAATCAATTAAGCTCCTGTTTCGATGTTGCTTCAATTGAAACTGATGCATAACACACAACAAATAAACAAGTAAGAAGGCTCTAGTCGGGAGAGCCCGACTAGTAGATACCCTGAACCCAGTTGCAATAAATAAACTATATTTATGTAAGACTTTGGTATACTGACTTTGACTTTGCTTCAAGGGATAAAATCTATATCTCCGGTGTTTCTAAACCGATTTGGACGAAATTTTCAGGAAAGTTCTATTATTACCCATTACTTCAACCCTCATTTTTAGATTTTCCAAATTCGATATTTAATTGTTATCGATATTATGTGTATATCGGAAACCAGAATAGTTATCGATAATTTGAAGCAAACTTGTTCTGCTTATGGTATAGGAGAACTTAAATACAAAATCTGAAGTCTCTAGCTCTTGTAGTCTCTGAGATCCACGCTTTCATACAGACAGACAGACGGATAGACGGACAGTCGGACGAACAGACGGACATGGCTATATCGTCTCGGCTGTTGATGCTGATCAAGAATATATATACTTTATAGGGTCGGAGATGCTTCCTTCTGCCTGTTACATACTTTTGCACAAAACCATTATACCCTTATTTACCCATTTTATGGGTTAAGGGTATAAAAATGAAATGATCAAGAATCAAACAGCATAAGCAGCAAAAAGTCAGTCGCGACTGCGACTTGCAGAAGTCGAACAGTTGCTGCTGCTTCAACTTGCGTTTCTGATCGAAAGCAGCAGCAAAGCAAAATCAAAAGTTCTTAAACGGCGACTGCTTTCTGCTGTTGCTTCGACTGCGACTTTCGTTTTTCTCAGAAGCATAAGCAGAAGCAGCAGCTCATATTGAACAGTTGCAAACAATCAAATCAGTAATAAGTCGATATTTTGTATGTTTTGCTGCTTCGACTCTGAAGCATTTTAAACACTGCCCATAGGCAGCGATTTTGCAGCGCGCAGTCGTTTCTTCACTTGCTGTTCGCCTTTCTATTCCTTGTATAAACATATGAGCGTGTCTACGTCACACGTATTATCATTTTTTTTCATTTTTGCGACGTTGCCTTAGTGAAGCTATGCATTATACCAACAACAATTCACTAAATAGAGCTGCCAAACAGCAAAATTCCATTATTCAATTGGAACTCGTAACGTAACTAACCGTAGCTACCACTCGCTCTGAGAGCGCACTTCGGGCTTCTCTCGTGCTTCGTGTGTCATTCGCCAGCCATTTCGCTTCCTAACTTTGCTACAACATTTTTGTTGATAGCACAACCAGCCAGCCATACTGTGTGTATGCGCCGCTAGCCTGCGATTTTCAAGCGCGCAGTGGCTTCTTCAATTGCTGTACCCCCATTTTTTTCCTTGTATTCCTTATGTGCGCTTATTTTATTGCTTATCTTACTGCGTCGACCTAGCACCAGCAAAGCAAATGAGCGAATTAATAAAAACATACATATATAATATATATGTATGCAGTTTTGGTGGTAGCCAGGCATTGATTTTTGACTTTTGCTAGCCGAAAGGCTAGCTACCATAAGCATGTGTGTGTCCCTGTCTCTATGCATGTCCATATTTTAATGTATGCGTACCATTTGCCAGGCAATTCATTGACCTTTCTCAACTAATATGAATTTCGGCAAACGCTAAACAGCCAAATTTTATATTAAATTTGTATTATTTGCCTACAAAAAACCCAAGAAAAACCAGAATACTTCCAAGGCAGTTTTGGTGCTCATCGAACATTTGCTGATCAGGCGAAAAGCAAAATAAACAAGTGTCTAGTAAAATAGGCAGGCAATTATCAGTTTTGCATTGCTGGTCATACACACTAAAGCAGAAGCACTGCACGCTGTGTGTGTGCCCAAGGCTATGCAGAAGCAAAGCAACACGCAAAAAACGAACGAACAGAAGCGACATAGGAAAATGACTTAGACACTAAATCTAGATTTTTGCTTCGCTCAGCGATGTTGCACACACATTGAAATATTTACATGTATGCTAAACACAGTGCAGTGCGTGGCCGTTTTCTTATTATACTCGATACCGAAGGTAAAGAGTATATTGGTTTTGTGCAATGTCCGTCATGGTGTCTGTCCGTCTGTCCGTCTGTCCATCCGTCCGTCTGTCCGTCTGTCCGTCCGTATGTGTGCAAGTTTTTTCCACACCCTTCAAGCTAGGGACTTGAAACTTTCCAATTCTCTTTTTCTATGGGATAGTAAATTAAAGTGTCAAGATTGGGGTTCTACGATAACTGGGGGGCTGGCAAATCGATAAATTCGATAACTCAAAAACGATAAATCCGCATATTTTACACACCCTTACAGCTAGAACTACCAAATTTGGTAAGAAGATAGCTACTAGCAACCCCCAAAAAACTGCATCAAAATTGTTGGAGCCACGCCCCCCATTCCACCCCCAGACCCCCCGCATTTTAAAGTCAAAAAAGCCTATATCTCCCACAGTTTTTGAGCTAGAGCCACCAAATTTGGTGCCAATTTAGCTGATGATGACCCCCCAAAAACTGCACCAAAAGTTTGGATGCCACGCCCACCAATACCGCCTTAGCCGCCCCCAGATGCCCCAACGCTTCGTAAAAAACGGGAATGCGTGTATCTTCCAGAGTAGTGGAGCTAGAGCCACCAAATTTGGTAGGAAGATAGCTGGTAACGACCCCAAAAGAACTGCATCAAAGTTTTGGAGCCACGCCCACCCATCCCGCCCCCAGCCCCCCCGCATTTAGAAATCAGAAAAGCCTATATCTCCCACAGTTTTTGAGCTAGAGCCACCAAATTTGGTGCCAATTTAGCTGATGATGACCCCCCAAAAACTGCATCAAAAGTTTGGATGCCACCCCCTACAATAACGCCCTAGCCACCCCCAGATGCCCCAACGCTTCGTAATAAACGGGAATTTCGAAATATTCGAATATTTATTTATTTATTTATAGCAATTATTTATATCTTTTAACTGACTCAATTCGTACCAGAATGTATCGCAATTGAGATTTTTAGTCAAAAGCATTTTAACCATGTCGTCAGTTTTCATTGTTCGATACTCATTGTCAATTATTTGTGGATCATTGACAAAATCAGGAAAGCGTTCATACAGCTTGAACAACGATTGAAAATTTTGATTATTAAAATCATTTGGTTCCAAAAAACTTAACATTTTCAGAAAGTTATCTTGTAAAGGCATTCTTTTTTTTTAGTTGTACGCATAACTCATTTAAAAATATCTGGCTACGTTTCAAAAAAGCCAATTTATGTTCTTTGTCCAAGCTATTTGTAGAAAGTTCAGTTGCCACTTTTATTCCGAGATACATGTCTTTTATATGTAAAAAATAAAACGTGTTTGTTGGCTCTTTGGCATTTAAATCTGTATTATTTATATACATCTCCTGCATATAACAAGCCAATACACTATAATGAAAGGCGAAGAGCTAGATCTTGAGTGCTTTATTCTGGACTCAGCGTCCGTATTTATAGTAAATATTTACATGTGTTCTTATGGCTAGGTAAGGTTAATAGTGGTGTGAGGAGTAGCTTATCTAAGTTTAATGTAAAGCTAATGTAACTGTTGTTGTTATTTATGCTGTCTTATTCTAATGCACCTAATTAGCAGTGCGTGTAGGTGGTGCGTGTGAGCTTTGCGTTTAAGCAGTGCAAGCAGTGCGTACAAGTAGTGCGTGCAAGCAGTGCGTGTAAGCTCAAGTTCAGCTTGGGCTGGAAAGCTTAGAGCTATGACAAAGATGACTTATATATATTACACCTCCTTTCTTTTTTTTTCATTGGGTATGCAGTGGTTTTATCCTATCTAAGTGTACAGTTTGTTTTTTATTTCTCTTATCAGCTACTGTTACATTATTCTTATTATCTAAAGCAGTGGTGGGCAGACGTCGACGTCGAAAATATTTCTAACTCGTGTGAGTTAGGTTTTTCGCTGCCGACTGCACGAAATCACACGTACGCTATAAGCATTGAAATCTATTTTTAGAACACGTTTGTTCGTTCGTCGTCGGTTGTCGTGCCGAAGCATGCATTAGGCTTAACATTGTACTTTTAGTTGAAGGCGAACTATTGACAGGCAGGCACCACGCAGCGCATTAGCAAGAAAACAAATTTTTTACAGTGCGCTCCAAAATGTTTATGCCCGAATGGGAGAATGAATTTTTTTTCATAGAAAATAAAGATTGCAGAGCAAAATGCTTAATTTGCAATAACATTGTTTTTCGAAATGTTAAATATTTTTCAAGATGGCATTATTTATTATTAAATAATAAGCACAATGAGTAACCGTTAACTTGCAGCGTGCACTGTACTGATCACACTTCGTTTTTTCGCTGCAGCGCACGCAAATTGTGCTTGTATGCGTGTGAAAACTGTGACAATATTTGTGTGTGCCCACCACTGATCTAAAGTAATTATATTATATTTTCCTGTATATCTGTTTTCCAACTTGTGTGCTGTATCATTGCTTATTAATATTTATTGACCTATTTTTAGTTCTGGTTTGTTTGCATATATATTTAGTTTTTCTTGTTGTTTAATTTTAAATAGTTCTACTAACTGTTTTGCTTTGTGATTAGCAATTTGTATTTTGTATTTTAACTCTTTATTTTAGTCATCTATGTTATATATTGGGTCTATTATGCTGGTTGAGAATGCAAAACTTTTTGGTTGTTTTCCAAACACAAGTTCGAAAGGGCAATAGCCATGGGCTGTTGATGGCGTTACGTTAAAACCCAATTGTCTTTTTGTGTTGATATGTGTGATCTTAGGTATTCGTTAATGTTCTGTGGCTTCTTTCCACTGTTCCAAGAGTTTGATGATGATGAGCAGTGGAGTTATGTTTCTTTATGTCGCATATTTTACATAGTTCTGTTAAAACCGAATTCATATATTCTGTTCCCATGTCTGTTAAAATTGTATTCATTGGTCCGAAAATTAGTACAAATTTTTCAAAAATGGCTCTTGCTACAGTTTTGGCATTTTTGTTTGGAATTGGGATCGATACCAGATATTTAGTTAAGTCGCATATGATCGTGACTGCGTACTCATAGCCATTTTCTGTTCTAGGTAGAGGTCGTATAGTGTCAATTATTGTTATGTCGAATGCTGTAGCAGGAGTTGGTGTTAGAACTGTTGTGTTTTTGGGGTGTTTGAGAACCTTTGCTAACTGACATTGTTCGCATGTTTTTACGTACTCAGTGACGTCTTTTGTCATGTTTTTCCAACGGAATTCTCTTTTAATTTTTCCCGTCATTCTATTAATTCCACTGTGGCCCCCCTCTATGGGATTGTCATGGTATGTCTTTAAGATATCGCCTATTTTCGGGTAATTTTTATCTAAATATTTTACAGGTGGTATGGTTGCGACGCTAATTGTTTTTAAATGTTCATTGCCCTTATTCCTGACATCTTTTGATTCTATTAATTTAAAAATTCTTTCGTCCGTTCGTATTTGTAACTTGTTGACATTGATATCACCGGCTTCCTTTTCAAGCCTTGGAAAGAATAAATCTAGATTTATTATCCCATTAATGATAATGTCGTGTATTTTGAACGTTTTTATTCTTAACTTCCCCTGTTTTACTGAACATGTTTTTTTATTGAAAGTAAGTAGTGGATACTTTTTTATCTCATATACTTAAACTTACTGCTTCAAATACTCTTGGTATGTCTTCCTGTTCTCCCTTGCTATGTTCGGGTTTGTTTATATATTTCTTTGCTGATGATCGCGTGGTAACTTTAAGTATATTGTTATTATTGCTAGCTAGTTTTTTTATGTCCTTAAATTCTATTCGTGATAATGCGTCTGCTGCCGTATTTTCTTGTCCCCTGATGTGCTGTATAGTGAAATCGTATTCGTCTAATTCTAATCTTATTCTAAAAAGTTTCGAGGTGGGATTTTTTAGCGAAAACAAGTAAACTAATGGTTGATGGTCTGTTTGTACTAAGAATTTTTGCCCGTATATGTATGGCTTAAAATGTTTGATTGCCCAATGTATTGCGGTCAATTCTTGTTCGATTGTAGACTTGTTGCTTTCACCCATGGTGAAGGTTTTAGAAGCATAAGCAATTGGTAATTGCTTTTCTCCATGTTTTTGACTTAGGACTGCACCGCAGCCTATTTTACTTGCATCCGTGGTAATGCAAAATTCTTTTTCAAAGTCTGGGTATTGTAGAATTGTTGGGCTAAGTAATTGCTTTTTTAAATATTCAAATGCGGTTTGGCAGTTGTTGTCCCAGTTTAAGGTTACATTTTTTCGTGATAGTTTATTAATGCATTGAGCTATTTCAGCAAAGTTAGGGATAAATCTACGATAGTAGTTACAAAAAGCAATGAACCTTTTGGCTTCATCTCCGTTTTTGGGTATGGGATAATCTTTAATTACTTTAAATTTGGTTTCATCTGGTAGTATCCCCCTGTTTGTGCATTTGTGGCCCAGAAAGGTTACTTCGTGTTTAAAGAACGTGCATTTTTCTGGATGCAATTTTAAACGTCTTTTAGATTATCTAACATGTGATTTTCGGAGCAACCCAGTATTATAAGGTCGTCCATGTAAAGAAATGCTTGAGAGGGTGTTAGGCCTGCAAAGGCTAGAGACATCATTCGTTGAAATGAATTTGGTGCTATTTTGAGGCCATATGGCAATCTTTTAAATCTATATGACCCCTTGTCGGTTGAAAATTACGTGATATCTCGTGAACTTTCTTCTAATTCTACCTGATGAAAACCTGACATTAAATCTAAACACGAGAAGAATTTTGCTCGCCCTAATTGATCTAATATATCATCCATTCTTGGCAGAGGGAATTTATCTGCGACCAGTTGCTTGTTAATTTTTCTATAATCTACTACCAATCTCCACCTTTTTTCTGTGTTTCCCGGTAAGGTTTTTTTTGGAACTAATAAAATTGGACTATTGTACTCAGATATGGATGGTTCAATAATATCATCATCGATCAATTTGTCCACTTGTTTATTAATTCCCTCCTTTTGACCGTGCGGGATTCTGTAGTTTTTTATGTATACTGGGTTTGGATTTTTTAGTCTTAGTTTTTGTTTGTAAAAATTATTTGCTAATATCTTGTCTGTTTCTATTGCGAATATTTCGATAAATTCTTCGCATAGCTCCGAAAGTTCTGTTTCTATGAATTTTGGAAAGTTTTTCTTTAGTTTTTTCATTATAATTTCTTTATTTACCGTGCTTCTGGTTATGTTTTCTAGCGGGACTCTATCATAATTTGACATATTTTCGTGTACTAAGTTGACTTTTGTAATGTGGGCTTCTGTAGTATTAGTGTTGATTATTTTTACACATGGACTAAGTTTTGACAGGATTGTATTTGCTACGAAAACCCCTGGTTGAAGCTCTTGGTTTGGTATAAATACATCGGTGTGTTTTTTATGTGTATTTTCTCTATAGTTTCCGTTCGTGCTGGTACACTGAAAAAAAAATTCACTAGAAATACTGACATTTCTACGTTATTTCCTGTTAATTTTGCGCTGATGTGTTGTACTTTCAATTTTGATAGGACTGTACTTTCAATGTTCGTGAAATGAACTGTTTGATAGGATAAAACGTAGAATTGATAGGATCATACTGTACTTTTGATAGTATAGAATAGATAGATAGAATAGATAGTATTGAAAGGACCATACTGTAGTTTTGATAGTATAGAATGTTGTTTTGAAAGGACCATACTGTACTTTTGATAGTATAGAATGTTGTTTTGAAAGGACCATACTGTACTTTTGATAGTATAGAATGTTGTTTTGAAAGGACCATACTATACTTTTGATAGTATAGAATGTTGTTTTGAAAGGACCATACTGTTATGAAAAATTGATAGCACATCCTGTAATTTTAATAGGAAATTTTTTCTTCAATAAAATAAAAATTTGTTTTTTTATTTCAGTATTTATTTATTTCATATTTATAGAGCATTTTTTAAATTACAATTATCTTATATCTAATAACGTCATATAAACTTATTTCTAAAATATTTTTCTCCATTAGACATTACTGAAACATTAATTGCTGGACTGCAAATGTCTTCAATGCTTAAAATTAACAAATCTGTAAATTCTCTACCTACTTCGTAAGCTTGTAAATGATCATTGAATCTTTTAATTTCGAACTGCGATACAATAAAATATGGGATATTTTCAAATGAAATTAAATTTTTCTTAATTTTGTGTAATGTAATTTTAGAATTTTTTTTCGAAGTGAAAAAATAATTTGGCTTATAAACATTTCCCCTGAATGTGACTGAGCCTGCAGATAAATGGTTTACAAAACGGTCATGGAAATCTCTAAAATTAATAATATTTTTATAAAAAGTACTGCTTTCAATTTTAAAATACTTAATATTCGCAGATATAGTATCGTTCGGAATACCCATTTCGTAATTCTTTAAAAAATGTGTAAATTTTAAAGCCGCTTTCATACTTAATGAATATGTTATATATTTTCTAGAAGCTATAGACCTTGCATAAATTTTTGTTTCTCTATGTTTGCCTTCAAATCGAAGACAGTGTGAATTTCTAAGGGGTCCTGAATGTTTAATTATAGTGACATAGTGAAGTAAGAAATGAAATTTTGGTTTTAATGTCTTTTTAAATAAAAGAACATATGTTTTGTTGTGTAAGCAAATTAAACTGTCTAATTCATTTAGTAAATCAAGATCAAATGGGCGTAAACTTAAAATTTCAATAATTTTTAATAGAGTTATATAAAATTTCCGTATTGGGTCATTTATTGGAATTAAATCACCGATTATGAGTGGAAAAAAGTGAACAAAGCACATCATTTCCCTAGCAGACATTTTTAATTTCTAATTTTTTAGATGTTTTATTTCTAAAGGCGGAGAATAGTTACCGATTTCAGTATGACCATAATTGTACATTTGCTTACGATAGTTAAACACTTCAATCGAAAAAAATTTTTGGTTTATGAAATATAGAATAATTTCACACAAGTCATAATTACAAATTCCTTCATATAGGTCGTGTGCAATATCTGCACTAAAATTATCGGTTACATGAAATGAGTTTAAAAGGTTGAATAAACACTCATTTTTAATTCCCGTCATCTTGACATCATTTATTTTCAGTGAATCAGTTTAATTTTGTATATTTCTTAACTGATCACAATGTTCTTTAAAATCATATATCATATCTGATTTATGGCGAGTACAAAATCGACAATAGTAGTTCGAATTGAAGGAAGTCGTAAAACCAGAAATACTATTCAATCCTCAGTTGTCACCTAATATATTTGCTAATATGCAATGAATTTTCAATTGGCCTAATTCGGTTTGCACAACTACTCCCTGTTCTTCTAATTTTTTTAATTCAGAAACTAAAGGATTTAGAAAAGGTTCACTCCCTAATAATTTTTTGTAGTAGGCTGATAATAGTAGGTGGTAGTACTACAGATCGATACACTACCGATGAATGTGGCGGTCAGTTGATTGACTATCGAGTATATATAAGGCACGCGTGATATATGTAGCGCAACCAACTTCACATTGTATGTTGAAAAAAGTGAGGCAAACAGATCGTAAGACGAAATAAAACATTACAAATATATTAAAGAATCCGGCCACAATATTCAGAAGTGGGATAAAGACGCCATGGACATACAAATAAATGATTTTTCCGTGATTCAACTTAAAAATTGGTTAAAAGTGTTGGGATTGCCCACGAACGGCTCGAAGGCTGAGCTCTTTGCACGTATTTGCGCAGTACCGATGGCAGACCGCGGCGATGGGCCTGACATTGAGCCAGAACGTGCAGATCAGCAGTCGGACGGCGAGGGTGCAGTTTCGCAACAGCAAAGAGAAATTTCTGAGAATCAGAAAATATTGGAGGATGTGCGCGAACAAATTCAGCAAGCACAAAAGCAATTTGAACAAATACAACTGCGCAGCAACCAGAACATTCCGGCAAATGCAAATCAGCAGCGTGAGTTAGAAGAGGACGACTATAGTGCGCAGTCGGAAAGCGACGGTCAGCTAGAACGAGAAGAAGATACGAATGGAATGGGCGCTGAAAGGCGCAAAAGTACAGTTTTTGGAGAGCAGTGGAAAATTTTGCCAAAACCGGAATTAACTAGTAACATGATGTGGACATCTGGCGCATTTCAATTGGCAAAAGAAATTTTACTGGATTTCACTGGGCAAGTTATAGTGCGAAAATGGATCATGCAATTCGAAAATGTTTGTCAATTGCATCAACTTAACGAGACGCAACGCCAAATGTTATTGGTGAGCAAACTCAAAGGAAATGCCAGAGAGTGGATGCATGCCGATCCGTATCGTATAATCATGCGAACAGACGAACTACTGGAGAAATTAGTGCTGGCATTTGGCGAAAAATGTTCCAAAATGGAAATGCGTCGTAAATTTGAGGCACGTCGTTGGAATGCAGATGAAAAATTTATTAGTTATTACGAGAGCAAGGCTTGGTTGGCTCGGGATGTCGACATGGGCGAGGATGAACTACTGGATGGTTTAATTGATGGCATACCAGTAGAAAATTTGCGCATTCAGACCAGGCTCCAGTGTTTCGATAGTCCAAAAAGGATGCTTAAGGCGTTCGCAGAGATTGGTCTTCCATTGCAAGACAAAACTGGACAAACTGGAGTGGCCAACAGTTCTTCGCGTTGCTTCAACTGCAATTTTAAAGGACATTGGGCCAAAGACTGCCGTAAGCCAAAGAGGGAAAAAGGAACGTGCTACGGCTGTGGTTCGGGCGATCATTTGGTGGCTCAATGCTCAAAGAGAAATGATATGGGAAAAAATAAATACGTAAGACAAGTTAAGATATATTTTGGTATAGTTAATAGTAGACCAATTATTTCAGAATGCCTCATAGACACAGGAAGCCCCATTTCTTTTATTAAATATGCATCAGTTCCCTATGGAGTGGAACAACAAGAGCAATATAATCAGTATTTTGGGCTAAATGAAAGCCAATTAAATATTTTTGGAAAAACTAAATGTTATATATACAAAGAAATGAATAAAGTATATTTTGATTTATACATAGTGGCAAATGAGTCTATGAGGTGGAACGTTGTGTTAGGAAGAGATTTCATGCAAGTTTGTGAGATAAATATTGACCCTTGTGCTTTAAATATGGTTTCAGTTGAGTGTGCTGAGGATCCAACTTGTAAAAAATAGAGTTGTTAGATAACAGAAAGTTAAAGAGTAAATGTTTAGTGGAGAGCAAAGCATTAGGTGATACTGTTTTAGAGCAGAATAATATTTTAGATAACAGAGAATTAGAAGGTAAATTGTTAGATACTAAAAGATTGTTAGACAAAAATATATTGTTAGATTATGGAAAAATGGCAGATAGTGATAAATTGTTAGTTAATGAAAATTTGTTAGACAAAAATAAATTGTTAGATACTGAAGAATTGTTAGACACAAATATATTGTTAGATTATGAAAAAATTTTAGAAAGTGATAAATTGTTAGATAATGAGGAATTAAACGACAGTGAATATTATTCAACCAAGTAGTTCTAATTACGCATCACCGATTGTGTTAGTCAAGAAGAAGTCGGGTGATTTAAGAATGTGCATTGATTTTAGAAGACTTAATAAAGTCATAGTTAAAGATAACTACCCATTACCTTTAATCGATGATTTACTAGACAGATTAGTTGGAAAAACGGTTTTTACAAAGCTTGATTTTAAAAATGGTTATTTTCATGTATTTGTTGGTAAAGAATCAATCAAATACACCTCGTTTGTAACTCCATTAGGACAATTCGAGTTTTTAAGAATGCCAATGGGTCTGAAAAATGCCCCACAAGTATTTCAACGGTTTATAAATAGTATATTTGCAGATATGATAAGAGAAAATAAGGTTATAATATATATGGATGACATAATGATAGCGAGCAAAGATATGAGAGAACATTTAGAAATTTTGAAGGAAGTATTTAAAAGGTTAGTGGATAATAAGTTAGAGTTGAGATTAGACAAGTGCGAATTTTTGCAAGAAAGAATAAAATACTTAGGATTTTTAATATCAAAAGAAGGAATTAAGGCGGACGACAAAGGTTTAGATGGGGTAAAAAATTTTCCAACACCAGTAAAGGCTCAAGAAGTACATCGCTTTCTTGGGTTGTGTTCATATTTTAGGAGGTTTATCAAAGATTTTTCTATAATTGCAAAACCTTTGTATGATCTAATTAAAAAAGACAGAAAATTTCAATTTGAAGAACAGGAATTAAATTGTTTTCTGTATTTGAAAGGGAAACTGTTAGAGGCACCGGTACTATCAATTTATTATTATAAAAATGACATTGAGCTGCATTGTGATGCAAGTGCGTTAGGATATGGAGCAGTGTTGTTGCAAAAGAAAGAAGACGGGAAGTTACATCCGATTTTTTATTTTTCGAAACGTACAACGGGAACTGAAGCAAAGTATCACAGTTTTGAATTGGAGACGTTAGCAATAATATATGCTTTGCGCAGGTTTAGAATATATTTACAGGGTAAACGGTTTAAAATCATGACAAATTGTAACTCGTTAGCAGCCACATTAAATAAAATAGATTTTAATCCGAGAATAGCGAGGTGGGCGTTGGAGTTACAAGAATATGACTTTGACATTGTTCATAGAAGTGGTAAGATGATGCAACACGTGGATGCACTAAGCAGGTGTAACGACAGTATTATGATAACGGAAGCAAATAGTTTTGAAACTAATTTAGTAATTTGCCAAACAAAGGATGAAAAAATACAAAATATTAGAAGACTATTAGAAAAAGGAGAGCATAAATTATTTGAAATGAGAAATGGAGTGGTATTTAGAAAAACGAATGATAATCGTGTATTGTTTTATGTACCTGGAGAAATGGAGCATCATGTGTTATATATGTAAGTACCATGGTGAATTGGGACATGTTGGTAGAGACAAGATGATAGATGCTATAGGAAAAAGTTATTGGTTTCCAAACATAAAATTAAAAGCTGTACAACATATTGAGAATTGTTTAAAGTGTATAGCGTTTTCACCTAAGACAGGACAAGGAGAAGGTTTCTTACACAGCATACCAAAAGGCAATAAACCGTTTGAAATAATACATATTGATCATTATGGTCCAGTAGACAAAGGTAGAGCGAAAAAATTTATATTTGTAGTAGTGGATGCATTTACGAAATTTGTGAGGTTGTACACGACCAAAACAACAAATACTAAAGAAGTGATTAACGCGTTGAACGACTATTTTCGAGCATACAGTAGGCCTAGTTGTATTGTATCGGACAGGGGAAGTTGTTTTACGTCCGCAGAATTTGAAGACTATTTAGGAGAAGCTAAAGTTAAACATATAAAATAAATAAAAAATAAAAAAATAAATTTGGATGCCACGCCCAACCATACCGCCCCCAGCCCCCCTTTCCCCACTTTATACAAACTTCGAGCTAGAGTCACCAAATTTGGTATGAAGAGAGCAATTGACATCCCACATGGATCGGCAGCAAAAATTTGAAAGCCACGCCCACCCATACCGCCCCAAGCCCCATAGCCCCCCTTTCACCACCTTTTACATGCTTCGAGCTGGAGTCACCAAATTTGTTATGAAGATAGCAATTGACATCCCACATAGATCTGCAGCAAAAATTTGGATGCCACGCCCAACCATACCGCCCCCAGCCCCCCTTTCCCCACTTTATACAAACTTCGAGCTAGAGTCACCAAATTTGTTATGAAGATAGCAATTTTTAATACTGGTATCGAGTATGCCGCAGTCGGTTGCGTCCGACTGCAACGTTTCCACTTGTTTTTATTATATTTTTTTATGTGGAGTAATAGACACTTTTTTTTTTTTTTTTTTTTTTTTTTGATTTTTATTTTATTAAGGCATACGGAGTAAGCTAGAAACCCCTTTGTGTCCTTGGTTTCTCTTCATTCAGCCCTTATGGGCGCACCGGCTAACGAAAATTAGCTTTAGCAATATAAATAGCAATAACAATAACAATAACCTATATACAAATACAATAACAAAAATACAAAATAACAAATGCAATTATGCGTCAGCTTCTGACCGTCATCAAAGGAGATCGAGCCATGAGATCTTGTGGTTGTCGTCTATTGAGCCTCCTTGATGGTCGAGGTCTGGTAAGACTGTTTGCCAGCCGATTTCTATGGCGGTCCAGTCTATCATTATAGCGGCTCGAATGCTGATTTATTTCGTCGAAAACCGTGGACAGTTTTAGGTCCCTTTGCAGCGTGGTATTCCGCACAAACCACCCGCAACCGGTGATGAAGTCATTTGTTGAGAGATTTGTTTTCTTTAAAAGAACTAATAAGTTCGTCCTCACTTTCTGTCGTTTTTCCCACACTAACGTCTCTCCACATGAGTTAGTTATACCAACATGTTTATCTATTGGTTATTCAATTATCAAAACAAGTGTTAAAAAGTGCAAAATTGAAATAAATACAAAATTCATTACTCTGATCAATTCAGTAATAATATTCTTCTTATTTAATTTTTTTTATTATATTTTTTTATGTGGAGTAATAGACACTTAAACAATTTACTTACATGAATTTCATTTTTAATTAAAATAGTTGATGTAGACGATATGGTGGTGTTGTAGGACTGGAGCCGTTGTTGACTTCTGTGTAGCTTTCCCGCGAAGCTTTGTTGTGAGCAGCTGTTATAGTAGCTTCTTATTGGTTGGTTTGTGTCTTTGCTTCAAGAATAGTATTTTTTGTCTATTTATTGTAAAGCATACTTTGAAGCGGTTTTTTTTTTTTAACTGTTGTCTTTTTATTTTAAAGCACACTCTTAAGCAGTTTTTTATATATGTTTTTCTTTTTTTTTTTTCTTTTTTTTTTTTTTTTTTTTTTAATTAAAATATTTAAAGTTGATGCAGACGATATGGTGGTGTTGTAGGACTGGAGCCGTTGTTGACTTCTGTGTAGTTTTCCCGCGAAGCTTTGTTGTGAGCAGCTGTTATAATAGCTTCTTATTGATTGGTTTGTGTCTTTGCTTCAAGAATAGTATTTTTTTGTCTATTTATTGTAAAGCATACTTTGAAGCGGTTTTTATTTTTAAACTGATGTCTATTTATTGTAAAGCATACTTTGAAGCGGTTTTTTTTTTAAACTGTTGTCTTTTTATTTTAAAGCATACTTTTAAGCAGTTTTTTATATTTGTTTTTCTTTAGCACAGTTTTTCTTCAATATTGTATTTTTCACAAAATTTATCAAAGTGTTTTGCAGAGTTTTTTTATTTTTCACTGTTGTCTATTTGATTATTATACGCGTGCAATTATTTGCAGTGTTTTATTGCTTTGTTGAGAAAAAAAAATTTTTTGTATTAAAAATAATTATATTTCTCTTGAGTTTCAATGAAACGTTTACATTACTCGCGGCGTCGGCTGGAGTGTAATTTAGTTTGATTTATTGTTGTTATTTTCACAATATTTGTTGGATATTATTGTATTTTTATTAAGTTTTAGCGAAACTTTTACCATCACTCGCGTTGGCTGAGCGGACTTAGTTACGGAGTTTTTAGAGAGCTTTGTTGAGCGCCAATTATAACAACATAAAGATTATTTATTTATTCTTTATTTATGAACGGATCAGTTGTGATCGTTTGAGGGTTTTTCTAAAAACTAACTTATGAATACCATCCTATGCATAACGCAAGCTACGGACTCCCGGCAGCGATGCGAGCAGCGATACGGGCAGCGATACGGACAGCGATGCGGCAGAATGCTGACCATGCGCCTCGTGACACATTCCAGTGGCCACTTGGCGTACGGATCATATTGCATTTGTTGACGGACGCAACTTTGTCGCGTATGTTGAACTTATGGATAGCCTCCAAATCGCTGAGTGGCGCAACTCTGTTGCACGCGTATCCGGTTAGCCTATGTCAGCCTAAGTGGTGTTAACACGCGTGATATATGTAGCGCAACCAACTTCACATTGTATGTTGAAAAAAGTGAGGCAAACAGATCGTAAGACGAAATAAAACATTAAAAATATATTAAAGAATCCGGCCACATTTTGTTCTCTGCTTTTAAACAGTGCAGCTACAAATATAAAATCTAGTTTGGATAGAAGATGCTGTTCTAAAGTTGGAAAACTATAATAAACTGCTGCAATGGAGTCAACTGTTGCATGGCAGCCAAGAGGGTTATTTATTTCAAAGTCGTCTATATAAATATAATAGGGAATAATTATTTTATCTGGATAAAACTTAACTTTGTGTTTGAATGATGAAGAATTTACACAATGTGTAAAATTATCTAAAAGCTTTTTTGTATTATTTAAAATGTGTCCAAGTACTCCTGGCAATTCTAAAAATTTTCTAATTTGAAAGTGTAAGGGCATTATACAACCTTTTACACTATTACTTCTGCTATTTCATTATGTACGCTGAAAGTTATGGGCTTACACAATTGATCAGCATCGGAAACTGTTTTTAAAAGTTTATGTTCTGTATTAATGTTTTTAAAAGGATTATCACATAAATTTACATATTCTTTTAAGGTTTTTATATCTTTGTTTTGTAATAGATTTTTCATAGGCTCTATAATATTTTTTAACATTGATGACACGCTCTGCTGTATTTCATCTACATCTTTTCTTGTTAAATTGTTTTTGTTATGTAAATTTATTAGAAAATCTCCACACTGAGACGATATATTATTTAGTGTATGTGAAAAACTAATATCTTCAGATGACACATTGTTTTTTTCAATATTTGTTTCATTATTACTAGCAGTCACGTTAATACTAACGGAATTTATTTCTAAGACGGCTTCAGATAAAACAATGTTTTCTTCAATATTTGTTTCATTATTACTAGCAGCCACATTTATACTAGCGGAATTTATTTCTAAGACGGCTTCACTAGAACTCGGTTCAAAAGTTTGTTGAATTGCTAGGTGGTTCTTCAAATGTCTTTGAAAATTATATGCTCTTGTAAATGATTGTAAACAGTTATTATATCTACACTGATATTTTCTATTTCCTTTCAGGTCATGAAATTTTTTGAAATGCTCAAACAACTTTGGCACTTCTGTAAATAATTTTTCGCATATAAAACAATTCATTTTGCTCTTATATTTTCTACGAATTCTGTGACTAATGAATTTTTAACATCAAATTCTGTATCGATTTTATATATTTCTTTTTGTAGGAACTGCCACATTAAAGATGATTCTTTTGGATATTTCAAGTGAAAGACCTGGAACACTTTAAAACAAATATCTAAAGCAGAAATAAAATTTGAAAATTTTAACAAATAGCTGTTAAATGAAACGTAGAATTCTGAAATATTCGTTAATTCCGGGCCAACTAAAATTATATATGGCTGAATGTTTTCCTTATTTGATTCCGCTTTTATCAGCTTTTGCTGCCGTTTGAGTTCTAAATCGTTTATAGCGGTAATATGAAGAAAACTGCTTTCAATGGCATCTGCAATTGTTACCTTTTGTACTTTTATTTTGCCGTTTGCTTCTTTTTTAGAATATCTTCCGATTGGCTTGAGGACGGCATTAATAAGCATTACTGCAATACATTCCTTAGAGTCTGAAAAAATTATATATTTTACTCTTAATAATACATTATTCAAATTTCATATTTACTTTTATTAATTGATGGTTTTTGTATTTCTGTCAGCAGTTCGGAATAACATTTATCCCTCAAATGTTTTGAATAAAATGGCAAAAGTTTGGCCTCTAGTTCGTCAAAATTGGTAAAAAGCTCATATTTTTTACCAGGAAAATTTCTATCAAAGTCGTAATCAATCTGGTAAAACGAAAATTATAATAAGTATTTTGATGATAAAGTTAAAGTTTACTTACGAATTTCTCTCCACCTGCTTGCTTAAAAAATATCCACTCATTCAATAGTGTATTAAGGTTAGCTGTTTTCAATTCCTCATTACGTAATTCAAAAGTATCGCTCCATAATGTTATAGATTCTACATCAGACGACACCATATGCATAATTTTCATTTTCATGCTTATTAAATCACTCGATGGAGGCGCCTCTTTTTCCAGTGCTTTTTCCAAATTTTCTTTAAAACAACGTTTTCTGCTTCTATTCAAATTATTAAAATTGTTATACAGCAAGCCAGAAGGATTGTGGGTATTTCCAGCCTTGCGCGAAACATAATAAATTGATGGCGATTCAGTTGGAAAAAGTTTGCCTATTTGTTCAGCAATCTCTTCGACTTGGCGTGGAGGCGGAATAGTGTATTTGTTTTCTTTTATGATATAAAAAAAATCAGCAATTAAACCAACAAGTTTTTTGCGTTGGTCGACAGTTAACTTATTAGCGCTTGCATAGGATGTCAAAATGCCTCTACCAATAGAAGAATTTTCTAATAAACTGCTTATTTTCTGCAACATAAGAAATACATATATGTACATATATTAAATACACAGAGCTCGCAAAAAAGTCTAGACACTTTCAGTCTGTTTGAACATAACGAAACGAAGGAGCGCAAGCAAAGACAACTTTTTTTCGTTTTGTTTTTTTTTTTTTCTGTCTTTTAGGCATGAGGACGGCAGTAAAAATAAGTGTTGAGAGTTATTTACGAGCTCTGTGAACACAACGAAAACTTACACAAGCTGAAATGACAACTGAGCTTGATGATGACGGTGGTGAACTATTGACCCACTGCAATACCCGGTTGTTGAAAGGACGCAAGCCATATTGTTCTGGAAACTAAAATTTATATTGTACAATAATTTTCTTTCACTATTTTCAATATTTACCTTTTCCACCTTCCAAGCGAAAACTTTTTCCCTTATTTCAGCTCTGAAAGCTATTTGGGAACAATGAGGAAAGATTCTTTCCAAATCAAAATCGCTTATATACTGATTATTTGTTATGTTGAATCCACTATCTACATATGTATATGAAAGTTAAATTAAAAACAACACAATAGAAAAAAATAAAAAGTCTTACCATTTAAATTTACAAATGCACTTTGAATACTTAGTTCACTTAGCAATGCATGAAGTTCATCACATACGTTTATATTTTGCTCATCGTCAAATGTTTTTCTTGCAAAATATTCACTTAAACCTTCCATTCTTTTAATTTGCGACTGCACTTCAACACGATTAATAAGAAATGTTATTACCAGGCTCTACACATAATGTGCACAAAAAAAGAGAACATAACGGTAAACAACGGCTAGACACATAAAAAATGTACATTGTGTGGATTTTGACAGTATGTACTATCAATTCAACAGTATAAAATGTACATTGTGTGAATTTTGACAGTATGTACTATCAATTCAACAGTATAAAATGTACATTGTGTGGATTTTGACAGTATGTACTATCAAATCAACAGTATAAAATGTATACTGTGGATTTTTACAGTATATACTATCAATTCAACAGTATAAAACGTAGAAAATAATTGAAAGTAAAAAAGTAAAGTACAACGTACGATAAAAACGTAGATTGTACGGGATATCCCGTCAAAACAACGTTTTTCCTATCAAATGCCGTTTGATAGGACATTATCAACTTGTACTGTAGAAATTTTTTTTTGGGTGTATAGTTAGTATTCTATTGGTATGTTGTGTGTCAATGGGTATTTTAATGATGTAATTTATACAGTTTGGTTTTATTGCTAACCCGTTCTTTTGGTAATCAATCTTGCAATTGAATTTTTTTGTGAAATCAAGCCCTATTATCCCATCGCAAGGAATTGGGAAGTCGTTATGTACTACCTGAAATGCGTGTTGCAATGGGTGATTGGTAAATTTCAGTATAACCTCCCCAATAGTGTATAGTATATCTTTTCCTATGCCGTTAAGTCGTGTCTTCTTCTCTTTATTTATTCTTTGTATTTCTGGTACTGCGTTTAGTTTTATAACGGATACGTCCGCTCCTGTATCAATCAATAGTTTAGTATTATTGTATTTGCCGAAATCCATCTTTACGAAACTAGTTATGTTAAGGTTAACGCTATATATGTTATGAGTTATTGTTCTACGATCAGGGGACTCTCGTAGTTTTCCGGCTGTGTATTGTCGTTTGTTATTCTTATGTTGTTGTTGTTATTAAATCTGTCACCATCTCTATTATAATTGTTTTGATTGTTGTTGTTGTTAAACGTTCTATTGCTTTGATTGTTTCTATTACCATTTTGGTAGTTTTGTCGACTATAATTCCTATTTGTGTTATTGTTGGAGTTTCTACTGTTTCTGTTATTGTTTTGGTAGTTTTGGTTATAGTTTCTGTTATTGTAATTATTCCTATTGTTTCTATAATTGTTTTGATTTATTAGAAATACATTTTTTTCTTGTTCTATGTTTGTGTTGGTGCTTACAAATTTAGCTATAACCTCATTCATGTCATTAAATTGGCCTGCTTCCATTATAGTGCGCACTCTCTCGTTCGTGCAATTTTTTGTTATTGATTTCACGGCTGTTTTTGTAGCATACTTTTGGGCCGTATCTGTATTTAGCGTGTCTATAAAGTAAGCTCGTCTTAGAGCTTTTGTTATGTTTTCTATTTCTGTAGCATATTCGTTTGCTGATTTTTAATTTTGCTTTATATTCATTAGTTTTGCCTCAACTATCGAATGCAACCCTGCTAGCAACGCACGTGTTTTAGTGACGCGAGCGGTGAAAATATATTTTCGCCGCTACAAATCAAAGACAAGCCCACAATAGTGGCACAATTTGTGTTCAGTGAACGTCAAGTCACAATTAGTGTAAACGTTAAAGTGCAGCATTCTTATTTAATTAAAAGAGAATCTTCCCAAAACGGGGCTCCGCTGCCTAGCGGCCACGTCATCCTTAAACATTTAATAAAAGCTCATCGTCAGTGAAGCTTTGAGCTTTTAATCTCTTTTCTCAAGTTTCTAGTCTTGGCTAGGATCTTGCAATTAACGATGCATACTCTTAGGAGTCCGTTAAAACCAGGACAAATCGGAAAGCAGCCGACAAAGATGTCAGCTATGACAAAAAATAAAGCGGCTCTTGGTGAGGTTCTTATCAAAGCCGTCAACCAACCCTCAGATAGTGAGATGAACGGAGAATCTGAAATTCTAGTGACTGCAGTGACATTGGAAACTGGTGCTTTCTCAAGCGTCAATGGCGCACCAGCTGGGACCATCACCAATAACCAAAAATCTTCATCAGAGGATGGAGCTCCGCAGCGCTTTCAAACAATCAAGCGCAAAAGCTCATGTGCTTCTCAAAATATTGAGATCAAAAAAGCAAACCTTGTCAACAATGGTGCCAACTACAGCGGCAGCTCAAACCGTTTTGGCCTACTTGCGCAAATGACTGCTGACATGGAAGCAAGGAACGAGAGAGAAGTGCTGTGCGAAAAGCCCAGCGCCAGCCAACGAATTGGGACTGATGCTTCGAAAATTGCTGCTCCCGGCAAAGCGCAGCCTAAGCCTCCACCAATCGTAATGGAAGGCATTAACGACGTCAACCTGCTAATGCAAGGTATTTCAAAAGTCACGGAAGTGAGCAAGGTCGAGGCTAGGGCTTCACTGGGTGGTGTAATGCGACTCTACACGGCCGATGCCAGCACATTTCGCAGCATTGTCAGCTGGCTCGAGCAAGAAAAGTACGAATTTCACTGCTATCAGCTGAAAGAAGACAGGCCATACAGAGTTTGTGTTAAAGGCTTGCACCACAGCACGTTGCCAACCCAGATAAAGGAGGAACTTGGAAAAATTGGCCACAAGGTGCTAGATGCCCATACGCCTCAGAGGCGCAACGAGCCAGGCACTCCCAAAGTCAACCCAGTGAACATGTTCTTTCTGAATATTGCCGCAGCGGCCAATAATAAGGCTATATTGGCTGTTAAGACACTATGCCATATGAGAGTAGCAGTCGAACCCCTCCGCAAGCGCACTGTCATTTTGCAATGCCATCGATGTCAGCAGTTTGGTCACACTGCTAAATATTGCCGTAAGGCGCACATATGTGTTAAATGTGCTGGCGAACACCCTGCCAGGGATTGTACTCGACCCCGCAACGAGCTATGTACATGCTTCAACTGTGGTGATGCGCATCCTGCCAACTACTCAGGTTGCCGGAAATACCAGGCGTTTCTACAACGCTCCAGGCCCAAAAGTGGGGTGGGTGGTAAAAGTGAGGACTCCGACCTTTCTATGCCAGGGGTTAATATTGGTGGTAGACCGGCAGCCACTACTCGAACCGGAGTCACCTATGCGGACGTGGCAAAGCAGCAACAGCAACAGCCGCAGCCACAACATAATCGACAACAGCAGCAGTCCAACGACAGGAGCCGAAGCCGTCAACGGACGACATGGGATGCACCTCAGCATGTCAACAACAACATCGAAGCCATTCTTCAGTCCCTTAACGAAAGCATCAACACTCTCCGCTCGCATCAAGAGAAGCAGATGGAGCTTATGATGATGATGCTAAAGCAGCACCAACAGCAGACACAGCAGCAGGGGCAGATTCTTAATCTACTCACTGCGCTCCAAGCGCAGCAGGCCCCATAATGATGCCCCTGCGCATCTTAGTGTGGAACGCCGATGGCGTATCTACAAAGCTGCCCGAAGTAGAGTGCTTCGTGCAGCGACATGAGATTGATGTCTTGCTTCTGAGTGAGACACACTGTAAGGGGACAGAGGCTCCCAAATTATTCGGGTTTGAGGCCTATCCTGCAAATGATCCGACCGCTGGCAACGCCAAAGGTGGTGCAGCGATTCTGATCAGATCACGGCTGGTACACTTCCCGCTAATACCAATAGCCACGGACAAGGTGCAACTTGCGTCAGCAGCCATCGAAACAGAACTCGGCACAATCAACTTTGGAGCAGTATACTGTCCCCCGAGGTTTATATGGACTACGGATGAATTTGGGACAATTTGGAACAGCATCATTCCAAGTTCATCGTTGCAGGCGACTGGAATGCGTCCCACTGGCTCTGGGGAGCGGGGAGGTGCAACCAAAGAGGACATGCGCTAGCAAATCTCGTCTTCAATTCAGAGGTGAACTCGCTAGCAACTGGTGGCCCAACGAGGTACCCATATAGCAGTAGAGGCTCACCAGGCTATATTGATTTTGCGTTGACAAGGGGTATCCTGGGTATTCATGCAGAAATACGGCCGGTTGTTGAGCTTAGCTCCGACCACCTACCACTCGTAATTACGCTGGATGCGGCAGCAATAGCTTACCCTAGGATGGAGCGGCTAATCACCAAACGCACTAACCTGGAATGCTTTCAAGAGCACCTTGAGTCCTCACTGAACCTCAACACGGTTATCAACACTGGGAAGGACATAGATGATGCTATCGACTCTTTTACCTTTAAAATCAAGACAGCAGCTAGACAGGCTACTCGCACCCCATCTAGGAGGCTCGCTGCAGATAGAATCCCGATAACCCGTGAGATTCACCTGCTCATCGCGGAGAAGAGGCGCTTACGCGCTAGGTGGATGAGGTCTCGCCACCCATTGGACAAAGCAGACTGGAATAGTGCGCAGAATAGGCTCCGTCGCGCTCTGGTGGAACACAAATCAGCATGGTTTGATGACAGGCTAGCCAATACGGGGGTTGATTGGAAGCGACGCACTCGCTCTGGAAGGCCACACGCGCCATTAAAAGGCGATGCGCAAGAAAAGCGCCACTAATGGACAGAAACGGGACATGGTGTCGGACAGACTTGGGGCAAGCGGAGCTGTTTGCCGCGCACCTCGCAGAGCGCTTTCAGCCATTTCATCTTGTCAGTCTGCAGCAGGCTGAAGAGACGCAGGACCAGCTGACTCAAGCCCTCCAAATGGACCTGCCCATCAAAGAATTTGACCCCAGCGAGGTAGCCGATGTTATTGCACTCCAGAACATCAAAAGGGCACCAGGCCATGACACCATCTGCAATGCCACGTTAAAGGCACTGCCCAGTTGTGCTATTCGCTTCATAGCGTTGGTTTTTAACGCTATTGTGAGGTTACAGTACTTCCCTCCGCAGTGGAAGCTCGGGATTATCTCAATGATCCACAAACCTGGCAAGCCTGAGAGGGAACCTTCTTCCTATCGGCCTATCAGCCTTCTCCCTTCGATTTCCAAGGTGTTTGAGAGATTGATTGCCGCCCGGATGGTCAAGTTAATGGAAGCTCGAGGGATCTTTCCTGAGCACCAGTTTGGATTCCGTGCCGGCCACTGCACTGTCGAGCAGTTACATCGGGTTGTCGAGCAAATCCTGACTGCCTTCGATAAAAGGAATATTGCAATGCCCTTCTTTTGGACATTCGAGAAGCGTTTGATCGGGTGTGGCATACCGGAATTTTAGTAAAAATCAAACATACGCTGCCTGCGCCATATTTCGGTCTACTTAAGTCGTATCTTGAGGGAAGACGATTTGCGGTCAGATTTCACTCGGCACTCTCTACTGAGCACGATGTAGCAGCTGGAGTACCACAGGGTAGTGTCCTTGGTCCCCTGCTTTACTGCTTGTATAGCCACGACATGCCGCAGCCAGATAGAAGCCTGTACGGGACATCAATGCTAGCCACATTTGCCGATGACGTGTGCGTCACCTACAGGTCTCGATGTGAACACGATGCAGCCGACGGCATCCAGGACTATGCCACTAAGTTTGCGGAATGGGCAAGGCGCTGGAACATCGGCATCAATAGTGACAAGTCGAACAACGTTTGTTTCACCCTTAAGAGGAGAACACCACCGGCCGTGTTTATTGAGGGGGCCCCTGTACCACAGCTTACCGCAGCAAAGTACCTTGGAGTCACTCTGGATCGCAGGCTAACGTTTTCTAAGCATGTGACTTCCATTAGAACGCGCATACGTGCTTCGGTGAGGAAGCATTATTGGTTACTCTGCTCACGCAGTAAGTTGTCACTATCGAACAAAGTGACAATTTACAAGCAAATTATTGCACCAATATGGAGGTACGGGTGTCAAATCTGGGGACTGGCCTGCGATAGCCAAATTCGCAGAATCCAGGTCGACCAAAATAGAGTTGCGAGAACAATCACCGGTTGCGACTGGTTTGTACGTAATAGCACGCTTCACCGAGACCTGAAACTTGCCACGGTCTTCGACGAGATCAACAAGCACTCGAGTCGCTACCATGACAGACTGGAGCGACATAGAAACCGGCTGGCAAACTGTCTAGTCAGATCTCACCCACAAAGGAGACTCAAGAAGCGAACACCGAGGGATCTCATTCTTCGATCTCCACTGCTGAGGGTCAGCAAAAGCTGACACACCATTGCAGTATTTGTTATATTTGTTATTGTTATTATTGATATTTGTTGTTGTTATTTAGTGTTTAGCGCTATGTTGTGACAGCTAACTAAGTTAGCCGGCGCGCCCAAATTGGGCTGAATTAATAGAAAATAAGGTCACAAAGGGGTTACTCGATTCTCCGTATGCCTTAATAAAAATCAGAAGAAGAAAAAAAAAAAAAAAAAAAAAAAAAAAAAAAAGTTTTGCCTCAATAACTGCTACTGTTTCACCTTTTATATTGTTCTGCAATGTTTTTATTATACTATTTATTGTTGTTTCGTTGGTAATTAATAGTCTAGCGTCCCCTTTCAATTTTGCTCTTATTATTTTAATAGCAATTGTTTCATGTGTACCCTTTATGTATTCTAATAGTTCAAGTGAGTCAATAAAACTTTGTAAGTTTTCACTTCTCCCGTCAAACTCTTGGACTAGCTTTGAAGCTGAGTTTACAAATTCAATATTTGTTTGCTCGATGTTTTCTTTTTCTTTCGAACCTGTGTCTGGTGCTTTATGTTTTTCTTCTTCTGTCATATGTAATTCTGTAAATGTAGCGTTTTCTTTTAGTTCTAATGGTAATGTAATTTCTAGGTCGTATTTATTAGCTATTGTAATTAGTCAATTTTTTAATTTTTCTATGTTGTCTTCAAACTTGTTTTTTGTTTCTAATTCCCAATTAGTTTGGTTTACATATAATAGTTTTTTGATGTTATTGTAGCTATTGAAAATTATTCCGAAGTGTTTATTATACCCTTAACCCATAAAATGGGTAAATAAGGGTATAGTGGTTTTGTGCAAAAGTTTGTAACAGGCAGAAGGAAGTATATAAAGTATATATATTCTTGATCAGCATCAACAGCCGAGACGATATAGCCATGTCCGTCTGTCCGTCTGTCTGTCCGTCTGTCCGTCTGTATGAACGCGTGGATCTCAGAGACTACAAGAGCTAGAGACTTCAGATTTTGTATTTAAGTTCTCCTATACCATGAGCAGAACAAGTTTGCTTCAAATTATCGATAACTATTCTGGTTTCCGATATACACATAATATCGATAACAATAAAATATCGAATTTGGAAAATCTAAAAATGAGGGTTGAAGTAATGGATAATGATAGAACTTTTCTGAAAATTTCGTCCAAATCCGTTGAGAAACACCAGAGATATTGAACTTAATCGATGGAAGCTAAGCCAGTATACCAAAGTCTTATATAAATTAAATATATTTATTGCGACTGGGTTCAGGGTATCTTCTAGTCGGGCTCTCCCGACTAGAGCCTTCTTACTTGTTTATAGTATGTGTTTGAATGTAAATGAACTTATTGATGCATTTGTAAGATTTATAAAAATTTTCTTTTATAATTTTTAGTTCTGTAATGTTTTTGTCCATGTTTAGCTTGGTTTTATAAGTACTTTACTAATTTGTAGTGATGACACAAACCTTAATACAATTGATCTTCAAGTGTCGGCGCTAACCTTTATGCAATTGAGTTTTTAGTGGTGACACAAACCGTAAGCTTTTAGTTGTGATGCTAGAAGC
The DNA here is from genome assembly GCA_030179655.1 of Scaptomyza flava. NCBI lineage: Eukaryota > Metazoa > Arthropoda > Insecta > Diptera > Drosophilidae > Scaptomyza > Scaptomyza flava. Next base: position 357,979 of record JARNME010000308.1, on the reverse strand, counting down.
ATGCGTTTTAGACATGTGGTTTTGTACACTGGCAAAAATTAATTTTAACTTTAGGATTTTTTTTTTTTTTTTCTAAAGTCTAACTACTGTAGTATGATACGTTTTGTTAATTTTGCAGATTCATTTTATTTTTAAAACAAAACATTTTTTTTGTTTATATTTTTTTTTATAAATTTTTGTTTTGTTTTTTAGTGTGGTGGCGGTCCACGCCGTTTACTACTAAGGTGCATTAGAAAAATGCACTCTTATTTAATGTTTAATTTTTATTGCTTATTGCTGCTCATGCTGGTCCTCTCGTCTTTTGGCTGTTGGCTGTTCTTCTCCTGCTGACGCTGCTTCCGCTTGGTTTCTTGTTCCTCCAGTGTGGCTATCCGTAGCCAAATTTCGCTGGCCACTTTCCAATGCGGTGGGGGGTCGCTGTTGACTTGGGCTATTAGTGCTGCCCTTTGTCGCCTAAAATTGGCGAGAGCTCCTCCTCTCCTTTTGGGTTTTACTGTGACGGGTATCCTCGTCAGGAGTGCCTCTTCCTTGTCCTTTTTGGCACGGGCCGCTATCGTGCTTGGTAGGCGCCTTTTATATTCCTCAATTGTTATCGGCTTTGGTCCAACCGTTGGGCAACTTTTAATTGCTTCCTGGACTTTTTGGAGATGTTTGCTCATTTTATCCTTATTTTTTTTTTTTTTTTCTTCAGCTTTTGCCGTTTTTGTATTTGGCACTAAGCTGGCAGGATCGCCATATAATGAAAGGCGAAGAGCTAGATCTTGAGTGATTTATTCTGGACTCAGCGTCCGTATTTATAGTAAATATTTACATGTGTTCTTATGGCTAGGTAAGGTTAATAGTGGTGTGAGGAGTAGCTTATCTAAGTTTAATGTAAAGCTAATGTAACTGTTGTTGTTATTTATGCTGTCTTATTCTAATGCACCTAATTAGCAGTGCGTGTAGGTGGTGCGTGTGAGCTTTGCGTTTAAGCAATGCAAGCAGTGCGTACAAGTAGTGCGTGCAAGCAGTGCGTGTAAGCTCAAGTTCAGCTTGGGCTGGAAAGCTTAGAGCTATGACAAAGATGACTTATATATATTACACTCTTCAAAAGTTCAAGCAAAAGTATTTGGCCAATTTTGGGTTAAATTATAAACTGTCATAATTCATCACCTTTTTTAATAGGAACATACATTGGGCTTTCTAAGCAACCAGATGTTAGAACACATTTGGAGGCATTTATTGAAGATTTTCTATTTGATAAAGTCTTCAAGCCGGAAACAAGATCGTTCATTTGTGATGCGCTAGCCAAAGCTTTTTTAGCAGGAATTGTTGGCCATACTGTTCAAAATGTGAGCAAAGAGCTTTTAAAATAAATAAACGGCTTTCGTATCCTATAGCAGCTAGTTATTTAAAAACAGATGAAGATGTCAAAAGTCATCAAGTAAACTTTCATATTCTGTACATCCACTTGAAAATTGCGGTGTGCGGATGATAGCTCAGTATCCCTTGGACGTCATGCATCTTATGGATTTCGGAGTAACGAAGAAATTGTTAACACTTATTTGAAAAAAAAAAAAAAACAATTTAAAAAATCACCCAATATCCTTAACAAATCAGATCGATTTGTGTCATTCGATGAATTGCTACGTTGGAAAGCGACTGAATTTCGGTATGTGGTGCTATACACCGGGTTCATTTTGTTAAAAGATGTAATTGACGCGGATCTATACAGATTCATGAGTATTCCTTAAAGTCCAGAAAAAATTTGCCATGTATTCAACAGCTATTAGTCGCTTTCATAGAAGATTTCCCTAAATTATACAGCTCGGATTAAGTTAGTTACAACGTACATATATTGCTGAATATATCCGATTGCGTACGAAACTTTGGCTGTGTAGACAATTTTTCTTTATATAAGTATGAAAATTATTTACAAGTCTTGAAGAAAAACATCCGTAAATCTTCACACATTGCACAACAATTAAATAATCGCATTACAGATAGAAATTTAATTCACGCGACATTGAAAGCTGCAGTTAACTTGGCAAGAAAACAGACAATATGTACTCAAAATTTAAATGCAACGACTTTTTTTAAGCAATAAAGCTCCCAACTGCTATTGCCTTCTCAAAGATTCAAATATTATAAAGATATAAGGGTTTATGGAAGAAAATGGGCACAGTTCATAAGTGGACATTTTTATACAGATATTATCAGCTCCTTTGACTAACTAATGAACACCAGAACTGCATTTGAAGTAGCGATAGCATCGAAACTAGCTGAATTAGAAGAAAAAACAAGTGGAAACGTTGCAGTCGGACGCAACCGACTGCGGAATACTCGATACCAGTATTAAAACAGGTAAAAAGAGGCCTGATTGCAAAGGGGTACGGATGGGGCAGGGGTGTACGCTGCCTTAAAGATTATCCGATGCAGATAGGGATGCCACCAACTATCTTCCTTCCAAATTTGGTGACTCCAGCTCGAAGTTTGTAAAAAGTGGGGATAGGGGGGCTGGGGGCAGTATGGCTGGGCGTGGCATCCAAATTTTTGATGCAGATCTTTGCGGAATGTCAATTGCTATCTTCATACCAAATTTGGTGACTCTAGCTCGAAAATTGTTAAATGTGGGGAAAGGGGGGCTGGGGGCGGTATTGGTGGGCGTGGCATCCAAATTTTTGCTGCAGATCTTTGTGAAATGTCAATTGCTATCTTCATACCAAATTTGGTGACTCCAGCTCGAAGTTTGTAAAGAGTGGAGAAAGGGAGGCTGGGGGCAGTATGGCTGGGCGTGGCATCCAAATTTTTGATGCAGATCTATGTGGAATATCAATGGCTACCTTCCTTCCAAATTTGGTGACTCTAGCTCAAACTTTGTAAATGGTGGAGAAAGGGGGTGGAAGGGGTGCGCGTGGCTCCAAAACTTTGATGGGGGTCGTTGCAAGCTATCTTCCTGCCAAATTTGGTGGCTCTATCTCCACAACTCTGGAAGATACACGCATTCCCGTTTTTGACGAAGCGTTGGGGCAGCTGGGAGCGGCTAGGGTGGTATTGGTGGGCGTGGCATCCAAACTTTTGATGCAGTTTTTGGGGGGTCATCATCACCTATCTTGGCACCAAATTTGGTGGCTCTAGCTCAAAAACTGTGGGAGATTTTCTGATTTTAAAATGCGGGGGGCTGGGGCGGAATGGGTGGGCGTGACTCCAAAACTTTGATGCAGTTTTTTGGGGTTCGTTACCGGCTATCTTCCTACCCAATTTGGTGGCTCTAGCTCCACAAATCTGGAGGATACACGCATTCTCGTTTTTGATGAAGCGTTGGGGCAGCTGGGGGCGGCTAGGGCGGTATTGGTGGGCGTGGCATCCAAACTTTTGATGCAGTTTTTGGTGAGTTATCATCGCCTATCTTGGCAACAAATTTGGTGGCTCTAGCTCAAAAACTGTGGGAGATATAAGCTTTTCTGATTTTAAAATGCGGGGGGGCTGGGGGCGGAATGGGTGGGCGTGACTCCAAAACTTTGATGCAGTTTTTTGGAGTTCGTTACCAGCTATCTTCCTACCAAATTTGGTGGCTCTAGCTCCACAAATCTGGAAGATACACGCATTCTCGTTTTTGATGAAGCGTTGGGGCAGCTGGGCGCGGCTAGGGCGGTATTGGTGGGCGTGGCATCCAAACTTTTGATGCAGTTTTTGGTGGGTTATCATCGCCTATCATGGCACCAAATTTGGTGGCTCTAGCTCAAAAACTGTGGGAGATATAAGCTTTTCTGATTTTAAAATGCGGGGGGGCTGGGGCGGAATGGGTGGGCGTGGCTCCAAAATTTTTGATGCAGTTTTTTGGGGGTTGCTAGTAGCTATCTTCTTACCAAATTGTGTAGTTCTAGCTGTAAGGGTGTGTGAAATATGCAGAATTATCGTTTTTGAGTTATCGAATTTATCGATTTGCCAGCCCCCTAGTTATCGTAGAACCCCAATCTTGACACTTTAATTTACTATCCCATAGATAAAGAGAATTGGAAAGTTTCAAGTCTCTAGCTTGAAGGGTGTGGAAAAAAGTTGCGTTCATACAGACGGACAGACGGACAGACACCATGACGGACATTGCACAAACCCAATGTACTCTTTACCTTCGGTATCGAGTATAAAAACATTGAGGTCGCTGAAGCGATGATTGTCTCTAAGACGGAATCAGACATTGTAAGCAGTTTATGAATAAATATGTTTTCTTTACAATAGATGCTATGAATCTTATTTCTTTTCAGTTATGCTATTCGAAACAAACATTTTCAAATAAATCAAGTGGAAACGTTGCAGTCGGACGCAACCGACTGCGTCACACTCGTTACCATTATAATAACTGGTAAAAAGAGGCTCGTTTGCAAAGGGGTACAGATGCGGCAGGGGTGTACGCTGCCTTAAAGATTCTCCGATGCAGATGGGGATGCCACCAGCTATCTTCGTTCCAAATTTGGTGACTCTAGCGCGAAGTTTGTAAAAAGTGGGGAAAGGGTGGCTGGGAGCGGTATGGGTAGGTGTAGCATCCAAATTTTTGATGCTGATCTTTGTGGCATTTCAATTGCTATATTCATACCAAATTTGGTGACTCTAGCGCAAAGTTTGTAAAATATGGGGAAAGGGGTGGCTGGGGGCAGTATGGATGGGCGTGGCATTTAAATTTTTATATGCAATGTCCGTCATTGTGTCCGCCTGTCCGTCCGTTTGTCCGTCCGTATGGTTGCAAGTATTTTCCACACCCTTCAAGCTAGAGACTTGAAACTTTTCAATTCTCTTTATCTATGGGATAGTAAATTAAAGTGTCAAGATTGGGGCTCTACGATAACTGGGGGCTGGAAAATCGATAAATTCGATAACTCAAAACCGATAAATCCACATATTTCGCACATCCTTACAGCTAGAACTACCAAATTTGGTGAGCAGATAGCTACTAGCAACCCCCAAAAAACTGCGTAAAAAGTTTTGGAGCCACGCCCACCCATTCCGTCCCCAGCCCCCACATTTTGAAATCAGAAAAGCCTATATCTCTCACAGTTTTTGAGCTAGAGCCATAAAATTTGGTGCCAAGTTAAGTGATGACGACCCCCATAAAACTGCATCAAAAGTTTAAATGCCCCGCCCACCAATACTGCCCTTGCCGCTCCCACCCTACCCAACACTTCGTCAAAAACGGGAATGCGTGTATCTCCCAGAGTTGTGAAGCTAGAGTCACCAAATTTGATATGAAGATAGCTGGTTACATGCCCATCTGCATCGGAGAATCTTTAAGGCAGCGTACACCCCTGCCGCATCCGTACCCCTTAGCAATCAGGCCTCTTTTAAGCGGTTTTAATTCTGGGAATGAGAATACCGCAGTCGGTTGCGTCTGAATGCAATGTTTCCTCTTGTTTTGATTGCACTTCAATGCATTTACATTTTATATATATAAGAAAATAAAAAATAAATACATTGTACAATCGAGCGGATCCATTTCTGCCCGATTAGAAGCATAGCCCGTAAAGCTATTATTGGACGTAGATGTACTAACGAACAGTACAGTCAAGTGGCCCAACGATACCAAGCACCGGCTTGTTAACGCGCGGACCCACTCACAAAGCGACCCACCTCCCGCCCATCCGACCGAGGGGCGCTCCGCTTATCGTGCGGTTACGATGATCGCGAACATGTAGACAAATGACACAAAACTAACTTTTTAAAAGAGCAAGTAGGAGTGGCACTGTGTATTAAGTGGGAAAGATCGTTATAAATAGAACACAGAATACGAAAAGGGTTATGAAGAGCATAATTAGAATTACAAACTTGAAGAGATATAGGTACAAAATTTCTAGTATTTCTAATAGGAACAGCAAAGTTAATTTGGTTAATTAAGAAGAAGAATCAATTTCACCATTAATTAATTTGTGAAAAAAGGAAAATGAAAGCATTATTCTACGATCACTCAGAGAAGGAAGATCTATTAGTAAAAGTCTACTACGATAAGACGGCAAATTATTGTTAGTGTCCCAGTTAAGACCTCTAAGTGCGAAGAGCAGAAATTGTTTTTGTACCGATTCTATTTTATTCTGATGAATTTCGTATTTCGGAAACCATATACAAGATCCATATTCCAGAATCGGTCGTACAAGAGAAGTATACAGAGTTTTTGTTAAGTAGGGATCGTTAAACTCCTTCGACCAGCGCTTAATGAACCCCAAGACACCAGATGCTCGATTGGAAATTGAAGAAATATGCTTGTCAAACTTAAGCTTTGGGTCCATAACGATGCCCAAATCGTCAACCCATTCAATTCTATCTAGTGGTTTGTTGTCAAGAAAATAAATATTAAAAAAGGGCAAACATCTAAAAAATGACATTACTTTACATTTACTGTAATTAAGATTTAAAAAATGTACTTTACACCACATTTGAAAGTTGTCTAAATCTCTTTGAAGCTGTTGAGCAGCTAGGGGAGTTGCAGCTGATGTGCATAACTTTACATCATCAGCGTACATCAAAACCCGAGAGAACTTTATAACCGATGGAAGATCGTTTATAAACAAAATAAATAATAAAGGACCAAGATGACTACCCTGAGGAACGCCTAAAGTGACCTGAACCGTCTTGGAAACGGACCCTTTGAATAAAACCCTCTGAGTTCTAAGAGTTAGGTAGTCTTTAATCCAAAGAACTAGAATATTTGAAAAGCCCAAGAGTTGTAGTTTATGTATTAGGAGATGATGATCTACAGAGTCGAAAGCCTTACTAAAATCAGTATAAATAACATCAGTCTGCAATTTGTCCTGAAAACCCTTGATAACAAACGAAGTAAATTCTAACAAGTTAGTGGTAGTAGATCTTTGTTTCATAAATCCGTGCTGGCACGGTGAAATAATAGATTTACAAAGGTGTTGAAGATGGGAGGTTATTAATTTTTCAAAAATCTTACGAATAGCAGACAACTTGGAAATACCCCTATAATTTTGAACATTAGATTTGTTTAATTTTTAAAGGAGAGGAATAATAAATGACTCTTTCCAAATTTTTGGAAAGGAGCCTAACTCCAGGGACAAGTTAAACACTTTAAGCAACGGCTTTAAAAGACCATGAGCGCAGTGTCTAAGCACACAGCTTGGCACTCCGTCAGGTCCTGGGGAAAATATAGGTTTCAAAACATGAAGATTATTTAAAAGTGAGTTTTCAGTGATTTTCAGTCCAAAGATGCGATTCGAGCCATTAACCCGATAAGGGTAAGGCAAACCGACTTGAGATTGACATGAGCTATAAGTCGTTTGAAAAAATTGGGCAAATATATTTGCAATCTCCTGATCAGAATTGGCCTTCGTTTCCTCAAAGAGTACTTCCGTTGGGAGTGTCGATGACCTACGCTTAGCATTAACAAAATCAAAAAATCGCTTTGGATCCTGCTGAAACTGTAATCTACACCGAGTCAGGTAATTCTTATAACATAGGTTATTTAAGATATCAAAACTGGCACGAGCAATCAAGTATGCAGAAAAGGTTACCGATGAGCCTTTTTTTCTAAATCTCTTGTAGAGTTTAGATTTTCGATTTTTGAGAATTGTCAACTCTCGGGTAAACCACACAGGTTTGTTAGACCTGTTTAGCTCACCAACCGGGACACATAAATCAAATAAAGAATATAAGGTATTATAAAAAATACTGATTGCCACGTCCAAGTCGTCAGACTCGTAGAGGGGAGACCAGTCAGTTTGGGATAAAAGCAGAGCGAGTCCCTCAAAATCAGTTTCCCGAATATGACGAACTCGACTCAAAGGCATCCTGAAATTGCAACGCGTTCGGGAAGGTAAATTAATCAACAGCTCCAACGTAGGATGGTATAAGTCTTCGGGATAAGATATAGGCTGGGAACGGGAAACGGATGAAGATGATGAATCCAAAACAAAAATCAGATCAAGCATTTTATTGAGAGAATTTGGGATAGCATTAATTTGACCCATTAGGCTGGAGCTCACTGTAAAAGCGATCAGTATGATATACAATAAGAATGTTCACATTAGAGATGGGCATGGGTCTAATTTTTCGCGCCCGACCCGACCCAGCCCATGGGCCACAGCGCAAATCTTTACCCGCACCCGATGGCAAAAACTAAAATCATACCCGAACCCAACCCGCCCGCCCGAAAAAACATTATTTTTTATTTATTTTAAATAAAATTACATTTTTTTGTACAAAAAAAAATACTATTTTTAGTCAAGTTAAAGTTTTTTTGGATGATCGTGTCAAAGAACTCTTGAAACTCGTGACTCGTGTTTGGTGAAGAGTTTTCAGTTTGCGAGTCATTAAGATTGTCTTTTAACGTTTCTCGATATTTAATCATCATGCATTTCTAAAACACGATCTTTTTGTTTTTCTGATAAAAAAACTTAACTCTTTAAACGGAGGGTTTGTACACAAAGTTAAAAAAAGGAAACTTTTAAGTATATAGCAGAATATTTACCAATATATTTACTAACTTTATTTCGGGTAAAGCGGGTTGAACAGACTAACCCACACCTGCCCGCACCCAACCCGAAATATGATTTTTCAGCAAGTACCCACGGTTACCCGCGGGTGCCCACGGGTACCCGATAAAAGCCCGACCCGTGCCCACCTCTAGTTCACATATAATACACAACAACAACAAAATTATCACCAAAAGTAACAATTTTTCGCATTGCGCTAGTTACGCCAAAAACAAATAAATAATAAAACATAGTGCCGCATAGTTAATTTTGGCTATGCCAAGACTATGATACCCTTCACACGTGGATTAATTTGTATTTTTATTTTTTTATTGCGTGAAAATCTCGAAAGACTATAAGGCATTAAATTATTAATATTCGGTGTATCGAATTAACTATGTTAATTTTACCAAAAGATATTCAGCTATTCTGTTAAACTCTTATATAGTCTAGTGGTAAGTATGCCAGACTCTCATCCGGTAGGTGCGGGTTCGAATCCCCGTGTATTAATTTTGGTATTTTAGTTTTTTAGTCCAATTTTGTTTTTTTAATAGATTTTTTGTGTCCGATCGGGATGAAATTTCATAGTGAACAAACCCGACATGATCTAAGCAATCTGTGAAAGTTTCATCAAGATCGGTTAAGCAGTTTGGCCGGAAATCGTGTTGATATGGTAAATTTATATGGTGGCTATATCGTAAAATTTTCCGATCGGGATGAAATTTCAAAGTGAACAAACCCGACATGATCTAAGCAATCTGTGAAATTTTCATCAAGATCGGTTCAGCAGTTTGGCCGGAAATCGTGTTGATATGGTAAATTTATATGGTGGCTATATCGTAGAATGCTCCGATCGGGATGAAATTTCATAGTGAACAAACCCGACATGATCTAAGCAATCTGTGAAAGTTTCATCAAGATCGGTTCAGCAGTTTGGCCGGAAATCGTGTTGAAACAGACAGACAGACGGACAGACGGACGGACGGACGGACAGACGGAAATCAATTCCTGAGCTCGTCCTGATCATTTTGATACATAGCTTATGGGGTCTCCCATCATTCCTTTAAGGCGTTACAGATTCATGACAAAGTCAATATACCCTGTGAAGGGTATAAAAATAGGAATGACAACATATGGCTCTCTGCCAATATATTAATGCCACAATTAAAAGCAAAACTAAAAAAAAAAAAACACAATTTTAATAAATAAATGAATACAAAATATGCGAAGTTAAAGAAAAAAAAAATATATATATACATTCCCTGACCGTCTTCGAATAAAACAAAATGTCCACTAAGAGTCGTAAGAAGCAAATACATAGGTTGAAGCGTAAACGCAAAAAGATGCGTTTAAGGTTCAAGTAATCGGATCGCCTCTGACTATTCTTTAACACGTAACTGAAGTACACAAATGAAATACCTAATATGACACTTCAAAACCGAAGTAAATTTGCAAAATATTTTTCGAAAACAAAAATATGTGCTTTAGTAAAAAACTCACAATAAAATAACACTTCAAACAAACACCCTCCTTGTTTTTATTCAATTTACACAATAAAATTAAAAATAAATAAAATACATGTAAGTATATAATAAAATAATTGTTTGCCCATTCTAGGATATTGTTATCCAAATTATATCCAAATCAAAAGACTTACGAAATAAAGTCCTAAAGTCCAGAATAATCATGTGCATGAATATAACAAGAACCTTTGCTTAGGCAAAATCTTGAAAAGCTTCTAAGCCCAACGTCATCACAAATGACGGAATAAAAAAAGTAGTGACCTTGTAAATAATAATCCAAATCCAAGGAAATAAAGTTATCGCAAGAATTGAAGTTAGCGATTTGTATACGAATGGAGTTATCGACTTAGGTCAATTTATCCAAAGGATAGAAAACTTGGCAAACTCAAGTGGCACCGAGCAGAAATATCATTGAATCAATTTCAAAAGATAATTTCAAATATTTGGGCAGTAATGTATAAAAGAGTTGCTACTCAAGCCGGTGACCCAAATAAATAAAAGAACAAGAAGCAATAATGTCTGCAATTAAAAAGTAATGTTTCAACTTTAAGCTTCAACTGTTTTGGGTACCTAGTTATAAAGGTATCAAAGGGAACGAACTAGCGGATGCCGCAGCTAAAAAAACATCAAAATCACCATCAATCACCGTCATCCCCTCCATCCAAAGAGACATACAAAAAGCTCTCCAACCTCACCTTCAATCACAGATGATAGACATTTGGGCATCCTTCCAGCACAGGTATAAGATAGTTAACCCAAACCTGGACAAGTTTCGATACCCTCCCTATAAACTGTTACCGAGCAAAAACTCGCATCATCATCCGTCTCCGAATTGGACACTGCACTGCCACCCATGGCCACCTTCTCACTGGAGTTTCCAAGCCACTTGTTATCTATGTGGACAAGACCTATCCACCACCCATATTTTGGACACATGCCCCAATCTGGAGAGTATCAGAAAAGCCCATTTTTCGAACTCTTTACCATAAATTTATCTGTCTACAGTCTCAACAATTAATATAAATAGAATTTATGACTTTATAAAAAAAAATGTAATTTAATTGACCATATTTAGGAACTAAAACTTTGTAAAATAGAGCTGAAGGCCCCGACGCTAGAGCTCGTATCCTACAATTAAGTAGAATAATATTTTTTTAAATATATTATAGTTAATTTTATATAAACTAATATTTCAACTTAATCCTTTATATTCTAGTTCAGCCGAATGAAGACGTTACGGACATAGAAATTGAAAACACGAATTCTACACTTAGACCTCTTCTACACGATGAAGTTTTTTCATGAAGTTTTTTTCATTCTGTTTTAAAACATCTTCGCAAATCTGGTCGCATTTACACGATGAAGTTTTTTCATGAAGCATTTTCTTTGTAAATGCAACTCTGATTTAAATTTATGGTCGATAAACATATATCTTTGCCATCGATTGTTTTATTTGTTAACATATAATTGATTTAAGAAGTAACAAGTAAATAAAATGGATTCAGTGAACATTTCTACTAATAATTTCTTAACCAAAACAATGTATTTACTATTGGCGCTAATATTTGCTTGTGCGATATTTCGTATCGATAACTTTATTATTCACATCAAACACTGTGCAACTCTGTGTTTACATCCACAAGTATGAAGCTTATAAGTTTCATTCTTGTTGGTTTACATGCAATAGGAATAAGGCAAAGCAAAATGAGAAAAATAAATCATTGCTTCACAAGTCATGAAGCATTGCTTGCAGCTGTAATCCCTCTACACCCTTTGCCTGCAAACGAATGCTTCAGACGCAAAAACTTCATCGTGTAAAAGGGGTCTTACTTACTCGTGCATAGATTGACAGCAAAACGTTACACGGTAAAGAGTATATTGAGTTTGTGCAATGTCCGTCATGGTGTCTGTCCGTCTGTATGAACGCAACTTTTTTCCACACCCTTCAAGCTAGAGACTTGAAACTTTGCAATTCTCTTTTTCTATGGGATAGTAAATTAAAGTGTCAAAATTGGGGTTCTACGATAACTGGGGGGCGGTCAAATCGATAAATTCGATAACTCAAAACCGATAAATCCACATATTTCGCTTAGCCTTACAGCTAGAACTACCAAATTTGATAAGAAGATAGCTACTATCAACCCCCAAAAAAACTGCATCAAGAATTTTGGAGCCACGCCCACCCATTCCGCCCACAGCCCACCCGCATTTTAAAATCGGACAAGCTTATATCTCCCACAGTTTTGAGCTAGAGCCACTAAATTTGGTGCCAAGTTAGGTGATGATGACCCCCCAAAAACTGCATCAAAAGTTTGGATGCCACGCCTACCGATACTGCCCTAGTATCGCCCCCATCCACCCCAACGCTTTGTCAAAAACGGGAAAGCGTGTATCTTCCAGAGTTGTGGAGCTAGAGCCTCCAAATTAGGTATTAAGATAGCTTGTAACGACCCCCAAAGAACTGCATCAAAGTTTTGGAGCCAAGCCCACCCATTCCGCCCCCAGCCCCCCACATTTTGAATTCAGAAATATCTATATCTCCCACAGTTTTTTAGCTAGAGCCACCAAATTTGGTGCCAAGATAAGTGATGATGACCCCCCAAAAACTGCATCAAAAGTTTGGATGCCACGCCCACCAATACTGCCCTAGCCACCCCCATCCTCCCCAACGCTTTGTCAAAAACGGGAATGCGTGTATCTTCCAGATTTTTGAAGCTAGAGCAACCAAATTTGGTAGGAAGATAGCTGGCAACGACCCCCAAAAATCTTCATCAAAGTTTTAGAGACACGCCTACCCATTTCGCCTCCCTTTCCCCACCTTTTACAAACATTTAGCTAGAGTCACCAAATTTGGTATGAAGATAGCAATTGACATTCCACAAAGATCTGCATCAAAAATTTGGATGCCACGCCCAGCCATACTGCCCCCAGCCCTCCTTTCCCCACTTTTTACAAACTTCGAGCTAGAGTCACCTAATTTGGTATGAAGATAGCAATTGACATTTCGCAAAGATCTGCCCTTTCAACAGCTCTTACATACTTTGAGCTAGAGTCACCAAATTTGGAAGGAAGATAGTTGGTGGCATCCCCATCTGCATCGGATAATCTTTAAGGCAGCGTTCACCCCTGCCCCATCCGTACCCCTTTGCAATCAGGCCTCTTTTTAAGCGGTTTTAATACTGGTATCGAGTATGCCGCAGTCGGTTGCGTCCGACTGCAACGTTTCCACTTGTTATTATAATATATATTATTAGTAAGTGGACCGCTTACTTCGCTGCGCGGATAGTTTATATAAATTTTAGCAATAGAAGATAGATACAAAATAAATAAATTAGAAAATATTTTACATAATATTAAAGCAAAGTATTTAATATTCCACGCCACCATTGAGGTAGAGAATCAGGCGCGTCATTTTTTAATGTGGTTTCCCCAGCAGGCCTTGACCACTTATTAAATTTAATTTGCAATTATTAACAACTTTTAAGATCTTGTTTATAAACGACATTGGTTGTTTTTCCGTCAGGTGCTAATACAAATAAACTTTTTGGTGAACTGACTCTTGAGCAGGCTACATAAAATTGGCCATGAGAAAAACAATCGTGTCTTAAGTCTAGTCCGGCTAATTTAAGAGTTTGTCCCTGTGATTTATTAATTGTTAAGGCAAAGCAAACTTTTAAAGGAAATTGCAATCTTTTAAATTGAATTGGCAATTCAGAATCAGAAGGTTTTAATGGAATTCTCGGTATAAAAACCGTTTCCCCTACACCATTGCCAGTAAAGATAATTGCTTCGACAACATTCTTATGAAGGACTTTAACTTGCAATCTTGTACCATTGCACAGTTTTGGCGGCTTCAAGTTGCGAATCAACATTACAGGTGAACCAATCCTTAAAGTTAATTTATGTTGAGGCAGGCCAGCCGGATTTAATTAATTAAGAAACTCGACGGGGTAATGAACTGCATCTTCGATTTCAGTCACAGAATCAATAGAGTTATATGTCATTTCTTCACTTTGAAATGATTTTATTAAAAACTCGTTTATTTCCAATACATTGTAATTTCTCGCAGTCAAAATAGCACGTTCTGAAAACCATTCGAGTAATTTTTGAGAGATATTTGTAATATCCGGAAATATGTTTAGAGTTAGTTCATCAATACTTTTCACAACATGACACAAAGTTGATGGTAAAGTTATTTTGCCATCATGGGTTGGAAATAATCCATTTCCTGTTTGAAGAAGCATTTCTGCAAATTCACCAGCTATATTATCACCTTTTAAGTGCACTCGCATATTCTTCGTTAATGCAATTTTTTGTATTTTGGGCCACAAAATGGAAGTCTTTAAGCACGCATTTATTTCATCTGCTCTTGTTCCTCTGGGTATCACTGGAAGAGTTTGTCGAAAATCACCAGCTAAGAGGACAGTTATGCCACCCATTAGGTATTCACTATAGTACACTCATCCCAAACAAAAAGCTTGCAATCTTTGAGCACAGCAGCAATATTAGATTGCTTTGAAATTGAGCAATGTGGTGTTTCTAAATGAATCAAATTAAATGAAATCTTAAGTGTAGAATGCGCTATGAGACCACCATTAAGTAAAGTGGCTGCGATACCGGAAGAAGCAACGGCCAATGCAATTTTTTTACTTTGCCGTACCTTTGCCACTAACAAATTTAAAAGAAACGTTTTACCTGTTCCACCAGGTGCATCTAAAAAATAGATTTCTCCCTCTTCTGCTTCAACGCTATGTAGTATCTTTTCGTATACATGTTTCTGCTCAGCAGTAAGGAGTAGCTCATTATTAACAACAAAATTATCGCAATTTTCATAATCTGTTTCTCTATGATATTCAATATTTGGAACAATTTCCTCAGATCTAATTGGTAGTGGAAGTCCATAATAAGTCAAGTTTTGACCACCAATAGACAGTACAATATCTTCAATGTAAATAAGACATTTATTTAATACATTATTCACAATACTTTCATCAATATTTCCAATATTTCTGTATTGTGAAATATGAAGGGCTCTTAAAATATCTTCTGAGAAACTCTCTTTATAAGTATTCCAAAGCTAAAGAGCATCCGAAATTTGACAAAATACTAACATTATTGCAAAAAGTTCTCTCAGTTTTGTAGGATTTTGACATATGACAGTGCTTATCATCTTATAGTAATCCTAGAGCTTCACACGCCAATTGAAATGATGCGTTAGCTATAACATTAACGGTTTTTAAATTCAGTCTTAAATGAACACATTCTGTATTATTGGGATGAATTGTGTTAACTCTGAAATCTCTCAAAGCTGAATCTCTTTTAACTCCAGGAAAATTTGGCACATCATGCCCCCGTTTTCTTCTTGGAAATTTTGTATTGTTCCATGTG
This sequence comes from Scaptomyza flava, assembly GCA_030179655.1. Classification (NCBI taxonomy): domain Eukaryota; kingdom Metazoa; phylum Arthropoda; class Insecta; order Diptera; family Drosophilidae; genus Scaptomyza; species Scaptomyza flava. The sequence continues at coordinate 342,609 of JARNME010000308.1, read as the reverse complement.
AAATACGATGGAACTTCACAATATAAAAGCGTTCTTGCAAACTCATCACGTGTGCATAGCTCAAAGAAGGTTAGCAAAGTGGTTTTGTGTGTAGTGCTTAATCTGTCAAGTAAGTGTTGCGGATTATTGGGGTGAAAATATATCCGTTGACCATTTTCTAAAGGAACAGCTAAATGTGTAATAGCCGGAAAACGTTCATGTATGGGAAACGCAAGGATTCTCCATACCGCTTCTGAGCTACTTATGTAACGGCCACTTTCGTACATATTAATTTCATTACGTTGGTCTTCAAGAGTAAATGATGCTTGATCACTGCCATTGTTAACATATTTACAAATGTATTTAATAGACTTTACAGAACTACAATACTCAACATTTATGTGAGCTTCAAATGTTCTCAAAAGTACACAGTTGTAAGGCACAACACAACGATTATCTATGCAATTACCATTTATATTAACTGCATTACCACCATCTTCTATCGCTCTTCTACGAAATAGAGGGTAACTTTCTTTTCCAGTCACAGTTTCTTTAAGTAATTGTCGAGGAAACCTTTTGGTACATTTTCCATTTTTCATGCATGGCGATTTATTATTAAATGCACCGCAAGGACCATGAATCATATGTGACTTAACAATGTTAAATAACAAAGGATCCTCATCTGCGTTTGGTATTTCGGCACAGATAACTTTATCAATTTTATCTGGTCTTATTTTATTTTCTAACCAAAGTAGAATATGTATGTATATGTGGTAAGCACCGCTTTTGCCATTCCACAGAGTACATGAAACATTGCACGCTTCCAAACAAAGAACCTTCTGTCAATAGTGACAGTAAAGCTTTAACTTTTTAATTAAAATATCGAGCTTTAATATCGTGACGATCATGCGGTTTTTGACCCGGTAATAAAACACTTTTGATGTCATACCATTGTGGATTGCATGTGAATGTTATGAAAAGATCTGGTCGCCCATAATGGCGAACATATGTCATAGCATCTTGAGTCTTTTCATGCATATATCGTGCAGAGCTTGTAAAAGAAGATGGTAAAATAACCATCTGACCAAGTTGAGCTGCGACAACATCTTGTTGGCCTATTGCATCTTGTAGATGTATATAGCTATCTGCTCTGAGTTTCGCTTGATTGTAGCGAATATAATTTAACCTTTCTGTTTCAATTTTAGCATACATATCAACCAAAAACTGACTAAAAAGGGAACGACAATAAATTAAATGATTTATCTCAGATTGACGAATCATTATTTTATAGCTGTAAAAGCTTAACGCAGACATCATTTTTTTGGTTCCTCCTTTTTATACCCTTAACCCATAAAATGGGTAAATAAGGGTATAATGGTTTTGTGCAAAAGTATGTAACAGGCAGAAGGAAGCATCTCCGACCCTATAAAGTGTATATATTCTTGATCAGCATCAACAGCCGAGATGATATAGCCATGTCCGTCTGTCTGTCCGTCTGTCTGTCTGTATGAACGCGTGGATCTCAGAGACTACAAGAGCTAGAGACTTCTGATTTTGTATTTAAGTTCTCCTATACCATGAGCAGAACAAGTTTGCTTCAAATTATCGATAACTATTCTGGTTTCCGATATACACATAATATCGATAACAATAAAATATCGAATTTGGAAAATCTAAAAATGAGGGTTGAAGTAATGGATAATGATAGAACTTTTCTGAAAATTTCGTCCAAATCGGTTGAGAAACACCGGAGATATTGAACTTAATCGATGGAAGCTAAGCCAGTATACCAAAGTCTTATATAAATTAAATATATTTATTGCAACTGGGTTCAGGGTATCTTCTAGTCGGGCTCTCCCGACTAGAGCCTTCTTACTTGTTTAATAATGGATTCCATTGTGGTATATCCACTGAATAGCCATCTTCGCCATAGGGAAATATCAAAGGGTACTGTTAGGCATCGTATGATCGATACACCTCACTTATACGATGTAATTTATTATTATGGCTTTCAATAATAATATCGCGCTTTTCAAATTGCTGACCAACAATAACTAAAGCTACTTCGCTTGATTGAGGTGCATTGTAAAGCCCTTTGTGGGCACCAGCGGGTGTTCCATGAGCATGTATAACCAATTTATAGTCTTTAGTACTTGTTGGTATTTTATTGAGAGCCATTTTTAGATCTTTAATATAACGATTATGCTGATGAAACATACATTGAAGATCCTTTACTACGCTACAATGAACAATTGAAATATTTTTGCAACGTAGTTGAGCTTCCTTTTCATCATCACTAACAAAATAAATTTGAAGAAACTGCATTTCTTCATTTGGCAAAGGTCGGACACTACCAATTAAGTGATACACTTGTCCTTGGACCATAAAGGTTGACCAACTTTCATTTATAGTTTTTGTACTTCCAAAATAAGTCATTTGAAAGCAGCTTTTATACTTTCTTATACGCTCAATGAAATGATCATGCTTGGGATGTCCACCAATTATTAAGCTTTTAAGTGGATCGGGCAAACTTTCATTTTGTGAAAGATTACCTTTTCCTGCCTTGCAACAGATACCCAAAGGCTCATTTTTCCATTTTAAAGCATTATAATGTTTGCATATCAAATTCATACTACCAAGTTGAGTAATTTTATCTGACTTGTAAGCTATTTCAAAATCATTGTTTAAGCCAAACATGGCTTTAACAGTCCATGCACGCAAACGCCTTTCTTGACGTGCATCCGGATTATTAGCCGGATGTCGTCTCACTGCAACTCTATGAGCTTCAGGATTATTAGCCTGATCTCTTCTCACTACAACTCTAATAACATCAGGATTATTAACACGATATCTTTTTGATGCTTCTATGCGCTTACCCCTATTGATATCACTTTTTTTCACATGAACGTTTTTTTACCTTTTTTTTCTGTTTTGCCGGTGAATCGACTACGTCTTTTAACAGGATTTTTAAATTTTTCAGTTATACTGTATAATTTATACATTTACTAGACGTATCAGAATCTTGAGTTAATACTTCCTCTAAAGGAATATAAACATCAAAATGTCCATTCATTAATGGACCGGATAAACACTTTTTTACAGGATGCATATTATTTCCAAATGGTTGTTATAAATTTCCATTCTGAAAACTTGAAAATTTACAGCATAGATTTCTGCTGCTGCTTGAAGCTCACATGCAGTACCATAAGTATTTGAATTTGACATATCGCACTCATATTGTTCAGAAGAGCTATAACACTCTCCATTTAAGTTGTTGCTGAAGCAAGCCAAAGTTTCCCAGTTGGTTACAACATGTTCAACAATATTTTGGCGTATGGTGCCATGGAATCCTTGCCTACCAAATAAAAGGTAGGAAATAGATCTAAAAAGGAGGGCTCCATCACCAATTATGTTAACAACTGTATGCGGCACCAAAACACCACTAATATCTAAAGTTTCAATAGACATATTTTAATTTGGCTGTGAGTCAATTGACTTCACTGTAAAACGATTGTCACAACGTTACAGTGTCTGTACAAAGTATAGAATTCAATAAAATTGAATATACCAACTTATATTAATTTAATAGAATATTCAGACTGCTTAGTTTTATTTGATTTTTAAATGCACTAAAGCAGCGTCTATATAACTATTATATAATATGCAAAATAGAAGACAACTATATATAATGTTGCTTCAATTATTAAGTCGAAAATCGACTTAATTTTCTTGTGTTTAAAAAAACAACAAAAGAAATTAAAATACGTTGATCGTTATTTAAATATTTAAATAATAGCAATTAAATTTAATTATAACTTATCATAAAATACGTATTTTAAGGGAACTTATATAAGTATATACGTATTTTAAAGGAATATATATGGGCAATTCGCTGATGTCGATTGCGACATTTGTACGCATTCAAAATGAAAAAAAAAAACATGTGCCAATTATTTATTTTATTTTTCCAAAATATGAAACTTATAGCTCTTGGTTAGCACTATAATTGGTGCTAATATTGATTTTGTGCATTTTTTTTTTCAAGATAATCACAAAAATGTTAGGCATTCGCACGAGACACAGACTGAATTCACTTTTTCGAAGACCAGTTCAAGCACTGAATTCAGCAAAACGCAATGAAAGATTTTAATGAAATTAAATTTAAAGTGCTATGTATTGATTGCTCTTAATAATGTATTTGGTTTGACTTAAAAATATTTAGTATTTTTTTTAAATTGAATCTTAATTACTGTCGCACGTGACATGTTGCACTCGACAGTTTCTTCCATCATATTTTTTATGTTGTAGTGGTACTTTTTAAGTAAACCAGAAGAGCATAAAATGTATTTAAATTAGTTTTTAGTATATTTAATATATGTTTTCTTTTTAACATTAATTTCGAACAAAATATCTTCAATAAACTTAAACAAAAACAAATGTATTCATCTTAAATGAGTAACTTAACTACCTAACTTAAGTGATACAATTTAAGTCAAAAACAATTTTTAAATGAATATGCTGTTCTAGCACATTCCGCTTGTTAGCCATTGCAACCAAACCAAAGCATCTGGCGTACACCAGGTTTGCTTTGCACATACTTCCATTTTTCATCTAACTAACACGGCTCGAAGTTGTCAGTCAGCTGTTGTTTGCTTCAATTGCCCTAACTTACACCTTTTTTGTTCGATAGTAGTTCTACACTTTTTACACTTAAAATTTTCAGAGTTGTATTTTTCGTGTTCTGTTCTGCCCTGCACTACCCTACACTTTCTACTATCAAACGGACCTAATGTAATGACAAACTCTCAATCTGTGCGGATGACATAAAATAAATTTTTACTCCATTAATGTTGTTCTCTGCACATTAATAACAAGAATAAGCATCAAGTAGCACAACGTTTTTTGATTTTGTTATTTTCCACACTTTTCTTTTAATTACGGCACCATCTCCGTCAACAGCTCCCTTTCCGTGAGAACTGGCAAAAAAAATTCCATTCAATATTTTCATATACGATTTGATTCAAAATATGGGTCAAGCTGGTCAAAATGTATTTATTTTTAAACTGTGCGCAGCTGCCATCAGAAAATATAAATGTTTTTGAACAACTTCCATACATTTTTTTAATTTCAACAATGAGGTTTAACACGAAAATATAGACATCATGTTTATTATGCGTGAGTTTATCACTAAAAATAGCAAACGACTGTGAAGCACCAGCCAACCAAGCTACACAAGTAAAAATTGTCACCTGATGGTAGCTGAAATGAGCACTTTGTACCTCGTTCTGGTGTGTCAACCGATAATTCTCCGCAAAATCAATTTGAAGAAGGAGCTCAGATGGCTTTAAGTTCCCTTTTGTTTCTTCAAATATTTTTGCTGGGCTCTTTTTACATAAAAGTGGGTCTTAAACGTTGATAGCTTAGCTTCTATATAAATTAGTAAATCGGATACAGTTGAAGTTGTATTTGAGAGGACTATGTGGTTTTTAATTTTACGCCATTGTTGCCAGTTTACTTCTTCTTCCATATTAACCAAATATGCAAGAGAATTAATTCATCTTTTAGTCCTGTTACACATTTCTTACAATTGCTTGTCATGCAATATATCGCAGCAAACTGCTTTAAGAAATGTCTTGAAATCGGTAGGAATAAATGGTATAATGGTATTTTCGAGCAACTTTGCAATAGAAAGCCGAAATTTGCATGACACATGCAGACACACATATTGTGCGGCATTTTATTTGCCAGCTGGACATGCCGAGGTCGGAATTTAAAAAAGGTTGATAAGCCTACCTTTTCACTTGGAAAATAATTCCTAAACGACTCATAGGTTTCGGACACATGAAGCGCTTTGCCACTAATTTGCCCTCAACTATAAGGGTGTCTTTCTTTCCTGCAGCTTGCACATTTACATCATCATTTTGATAAAAAAAACAATAAAAAAAAAATTAATACATGTGATGGCATTAACTAAGCGTTCTGATATTGTTCTGCTGGATTGGTTTATATTTTTATTTTCTTCAATATTGTTATATTTTTTTCTCAGAGCTTCCAGAACTTTTAGTGTTTTGGTTAAATCTTTGGGCAACGCTCTCTCCACTTTTTTTTCACTGCTTTCGCCAAGGTTTGGTTACATTTGTAAGGTATCGAAGAGTTTTTGGCGCCTCTGTTGTTGTCGTAGGCGATCATTTTTCCGTTTTTCTTCAATTATTTTGTTATTACCTTCAGCCAGCCTTCTCCACGTCTGTCTAGCATTTCGCATTCTTTCTTTGTTTTTTAATTTATAATTTTGTAGTTTTGTTTAATCATTTTTTATTTTTTCTCTCCACCGTTTGCAGTTGGACTTGTTTTTTTCGTTGTCTTCATTCATCTACATTAAAAAAATTATTTATATAAAACACATAAAAAAAACTTTTTTTTGGCTTACCATGTCGCACACGACAAACTTTGAAACAGTTTCAAAATCAAGGCTCTGCTTATATGCAATGTAATAAGCCGCTTGTCGACTGAATTTGCTTTAATGACAAGCCCTAAAAGTAGGCAAACCTTACAGCCAACCTCTGCTTAAGTGCATGTAAAACTGTATGCCGCTTTATTTACATTTTGTTTTCTTTGCAAATAAATAATATTTTGGTTTTTCTTCAACTTAAAAAAAAAATAAGATTGGCTAAACTTCAATTTGATTAAGTTAGTTGGTAACTTTTATATTGTTAGTATTTATTTTGGGGTTATTGTTCGGTAGGCGCAGTACATTCGTCAAGAGAATGTTAACCGGTACAGGGCTGTGAATAGCGAATATAAAGGCGAAATAAATTGGGGCAACTTTGTCGCTTCCTGCCATCTAATTTCTGACCGCATTTTTTTTCCTCTCAAAGACTTGCAAGAGTGTAGATATGCGCAATTTTACTGGTCTAGATTAAAGACAGTAAAAAAAAAAAAAAAAAAAACATTAATTTAAAATAAAGTTATAACAAATAGCTTACAATTTAAAAACAAATAAAAAGTTATAAGTGCACTGGATAAAGACGAGTGAATATTTTCCCTGATGCAGCGCACTTGGATTTAGAAGCCATAACCTTAAAAATGGTATAAGTGCCAGTTCTCAAAATAATAGGTAATTAAAGAATTAAATTTGTTTTGTGTTCGCAATTCTGATTAGTTATTCGCTCTACGTTTGTGTATTTTATAAATCAGAATTGGCGGTTTGGATATATTCTGGTTTGGATATATTCGGGTTTGGATATATTCGGGTTTGGATATATTCGGGTTTGGATATACTCGGGTTTGGATATACTCTGGTTGGGATATAATCTGGATATAATAAACATTGCCACATATGTAACTGCCGAATAAAGTGTAGTAATATTTGTCTGGGTAAACTGATGCAGATCAGCTGTCCCCAACGTTTCCAGTCCCCATACGCTCTCTTGATATATCGCTCCCGCCTTTACTTATGGATAACATACACCAGTCCGGATTTGAAGTCGCACGCAGAGCAACCCCCGCGTGAGAAAGTTGCCGCAATAAGTTAATACGGTGGTAGCAAATAACTAAAAAAATCCTAAAATGTTCTAAATAGCTACACAATAGTGCGAAGTGGGTTAGTTTTGTTTGTTTAAAGTTATAAATAAGTGATGCAGTGCCAAACCAACATAACCCTACAAAGGTTATGTAACCTACCGGCACATGCAAAGAGAGAGGTTAATGTTTTAAAATGTATAAGTGTAATCTAATGTTGTAATATTTTGCATATTTTTGTGTTAATTGTGATTAATCAATTGTTAAAAATAAATTGCAAGTGGTGTCGAAAAAAAAAAAAGGAAATAAAAATAAAGAAAAATAAAGATAAATAAAAAGAGAAAAAATTTAAGTTGCGTTTTCTCCGCTTACAACTAAAACCAATTGCAATATAAAAATACCGCAACAACAAAAAAAAAAAAAAAATATGCAAAGTAATAATTAACTCAATTTAGTGCTAGGTGCAAAAGTGAAAAAAAAAATATAGTTTAAAGCAAAAGAAAAAAAAAGTTTTGTGCTAAGAGAGCCAATCAAGCTAGATTCCTCCCCCCCTCTCATCCACTAACTTTTACTATAGCTTCAGCGTCGGATAAAAACACACACACACAACGAAAGATCTTTCTGCGTGGGATAATGCCGCTGTAAGTGACCGCTCTTTATCAATACATTCCCTTAATAATATCCACGTGAAAGCTTCTCTTTTCGTGTGATAATGTAACTTCGACAAAAGCTTCTCTTAAATAACCTTGAACTTGATTGCTTTCGAACACATGTGTTTTTGCAGCATATGCAAATACACTAACGTAAAAAAGTTAACGTACCGATTTTTTTTGTTCCTTTTTCATTTGCACTTAAATAGTTAACAAAGTCGTACCGAAACAAAATTAACGTAACGCATATCATATTATAATGTCTAATTTACGTATATAAAATAATCTATATGCATGACCATATTTATTTAATATTTATATATTTAATTATTATTCTTATATCATATTATTGTTCTTTTTGCCGCTCTAAGCACTTGCATTATGAATATTTTTATTATATTGGTTAGCCGTTATGTTTAGTTCGTTTGTTATTTGCGATAATAATATAATAATGTCTGCTTAATTTACGTTTGTTTTATTGGAACCATGTCTAACTTGAACAAGATGCGATAACTGCCATAGGCGCTATTAGGGATCCTGAATAGATTGAGTTGGCTATGGTCAGGATCATGGTAGGGTGGGCGTACGTACATTAACACCTTGTGCAATTGCATTAGCAGCCTTCGCCATCGCTTACATTGTGCATAGTTTTTTTTTTTGCCGCGTCTAAAAGTCCACAATTTTTTTAGCTTCCTCTATCCCCTGTCCCGGTAAAAATAGTACGCGAATTATTGATAATAGAATGCGATTGGAGCAACGTATCACTCGGTTCATTCTTTTGGTACCCTCGACTTAGCCGACGAGCCACAGCCGTTGAAGCCAGCGCGTACTCCTTTGTCCGATACACTACCAGCAGCTCTTTAATACTTGCACGTTAAACGTTACAGTATCTATTTGTTATTCTCATTATTAATTGGCGCCCAGACGTGTGGCCCGTTTTTGGTAGACTTCAGGTACAAAGTTATTAGTACGAAGTTACTGGAAGGTTGGCCTTGAGAATATTGTTAAATCTCAAAGAAAGTCGATAACATCTAGAGACTTTATTTTTTTTCTTTTCCCAATTCCCTTGGCTATAGGCTTGTGTGAGTCTTTCTGGATAAATAGTAACTTCAAAATAGTTTTATTTCCGAAGACTAATTACACATAAGGGTCTTCCTTTTCCTAAGTGCTACTAAAGTTCGTGGTTTAGTTAGGAAGGATAAGGCTAGTGGATCAGATCTACTTCCCGCCGCTAATTGAAGTACGTATTTTTGTAGTACCCTAATTCGCTCAATAAAATTGTTTTAAGTATACGGTATTTGGTCAAAAACAAATGCTGCAGATTACGCCGATCAAACATAGTTGGCATGCGCTACTATGCTGTGTGGGATCTTGGATGAGTAACTGCAAACAAGTGTTAAGTTCAAGATCAGTTCCGTATGTTCACCCTCTTGATTATGCGGGTTAAATCAACAGGCCATTTCATTGTTTTGACTGGGTGTTGTCTTGACAAGCTAGGTCGAGAGTAATGTTTAGTAGTTTTCCGAGATCAATTATATTTGGCATGCGCTATTATGCTATATTTGATCTACATCGGTAGCTACCTTCAAGTAAATTGTAGTTTCAGAGTAGTAAGCATTTTTTTTCCTTAAGTTTTGTTTTGTTGCTGGACGTGAGTTTGTGGACTAGATCTACTACTCTCCGCGCAATTCAAAAACTAGGGTATCTGTATTTAAATTTCCGTTATATGTAAGGAATGGTAAATGGTTAGTTATCTAATGCTCAGGATGGTTTGGCATGGTATCCAATAAAAATTTAATGAATTGTTCTTTTCTATCGTTTTTGTTTGTCTAGTATTTATTTTCAAATAGTATCGAATTTGATAAATATTTCGGTGTTCTTTAAAATTAAAATATTATATTTATTAAATTATATAATATATTAAAATTTGGTACTGCGTTGCAAGATAGGTAAGCGTTTAGGATAAATAGTTTAATAGTTATGCTTCCAAATAGTTCTGCAGTAGTTAATACCCCCGAGACAATCTGTTGTGTTTGTACGAAAGAAGTCGAGCTTCCAGCTCAATTATACACAACAAGGTGTAATCATATTTTCACCACGCGTGTTTTGTAAGTCAAGCAAACAACAGAAAAGTTTGTCCAGTTTGTCGTACATCGCTTCGTTATTCAGCTGCTAATCTTTTAGAAGAACTAAAGGCAGCCCAGTCTTTCAAGCATAACATGCCGTCGTCAGGTATTAATACCAGAGCACAGTCAAAAGCGACTGCTGCAAGTTCTTCGTTAGGTCTGAATCTTGAAACGTCTGCAAATCAGATGAACCCTACCAACAGTTCGTCCGAGATTCAATCGAACATAAGTCCGACGATGCAACAGACCCAATCCGTGCAACCAGAAACTGGGGAAGGTATTTTCGATCAGAACAGAGTAGTTCAGCCAGAAGTTCAACCAAGACCGATGCAAATGGGGCAAGAAAGTTTGTTGGTTAACTTGCAACAATCAATTACAACAGCAATGGCCACAGTATTATTACAACAAACACGAACTATTGCTCAATCGATCGAGGCTGGATTTCAGAGATTGTCTGTACAAATGCCCACTAGTTCCGAGCCGACTCAGCCAATCAATAGAGTTTCGCCATCGGCCCAAGTCCATCAAAGTTTCGAACAGTTGTTTAGGATCCCAAGTAGGCCCGATAGTGAACATTTTCCACCTGCAGGTACGTCCAGATCGTATTAGCCAAATTATGTCTAACTGGAAGTTACGTTTTACCGGACATGCGTCTCTGTCAGTCGATGACTTTTTGTACCGAGTCGAAGCACTCACTCACCAGACTCTGGCTGGCAATTTTGAAGTACTAGCACGATATGCAAGCAATTTGTTTGAGGGAAGTGCCAATGAATGGTATTTGAGATTCCACAGAAGTGTCCCCGTAGTTCGCTGGTCAGATTTGTGTGTAGCGTTGCGATCGCAATTCCAGGATGGTAGAACTGATTTAGAGATTCGGTCAGATATTGCGCAAAGAAAGCAAAAGCATAATGAAGCTTTTGATAGTTTTTATGAAGCCATAGTGTGTTTAGCAGACAAGCTTAGTCAACCGCTAAGTGAACAAGCTTTATTAGAAATACTTCGTGCAAATTTGTTGCCAGAAATACAGCACGAAATGTTATATGTACCAATTGGTAGCATTGTTCAGTTGAGACACGTAGTGCGTACACGTGAACGATTTGTGAAATCTGTAGCTCATTCAATAGTTCCTGTGCAACGATATCAATCCAAACGTCATGTAAATGAAGTTACGGTTCAAACCGAAGCCGACAACGAAGATGATGAGGATTCCAATAATATTGATATAGCGGCAATGACCCTTTCTTGTTGGAACTGTGGTAAAAATGGGCATAGGTATCAAGATTGCGTGTCAGCTCGTAACGTTTTTTGCTATGGGTGTGGTAAAAGAGACACTTATAAACCATCTTGTTCCAGATGTGCTCTCACACCTCAAAAAAACGAACACCAGCGTGCACCTTTGACAAGTGCACGCAAACTAGTGTCCAGGGGGACAAATACAGACTAGCTATGGATGTCACCAAAGCTAGCAATATCACACCGGCTACGACCCCAATCCCAGCTTTTTCCTTACCTAAACCTAAACTCAAAATAATTGCCGAGTGTTTGCGACATACTCGCAACAGCATTCGTCGACATTCTTTTCGCTTAAAGCAGAAACAGTCCGTAGCGGACATAAATGCCTCTACGGTAGATTTGTCAAGTGACGTTCGGCCATACGCCGATGTAACCTTGTTGGGAAAATCTCTAACTGGTCTTATGGATACAGGAGCGTCAATTAGTTGTATAGGTGGTAAATTTGCATCAGAGTTGAATCAAGTGGATTATAAGCCATTGAAGCTTAATGTTCGCACCGCTGATGGGCAAAACAAGCTATCGTAGGTAAAATCACAACTGAAATTTGGTTTAGGGGTGACACCAAACGATTATGCTTTTATATTGTTCCTTCGCTGTCTCAAGAATTATATCTTGGCATTGATTTTTGGATAGCATTCGACTTGTTACCCTTAGTGTTGATGCATAGAACCCAGTGTGCTAAAATGGCTGCGTTAGAAATATCCGACCCTTTAAAAATTCCGTTAACGGATCAGCAGCAGCAGGAGTTGATGTCTACAATTAAACTGTTTCCTTCATTTGCTGAAAAAGGCCTTGGTAAAACAACTTGGCTTTCTCACGATATAGACGTGTCAGGCTGTACTCCCATTAAACAGCGTCATTACGCAGTATCGCCAGCCGTCGAAAAACTGATGTACGCCGAACTGGAGAGAATGCTATCGCTAGGAGTTATAGAAGAATCAGACAGTCCTTGGTCATCTCCCATTGTTCTTGTTCAGAAACCGGGAAAGGTGCGTCTGTGTCTTGATAGTAGAAAAGTAAACAATGTAACTGTTAAAAATGCATACCCAATGCCATTGATAGATGGTATACTTGGTAGACTTCCTCGAGCTGAGTACATAACGAGTATTGACCTTAAAGATGCTTATTGGCAAATCCCATTGACGCAAAGAGCTCGTGAGAAGACAGCGTTTACTGTCCCAGGTAGACCGCTATATCAATTCACTGTCATGCCTTTTGGTTTAACCAACGCTCCGCAAACTATGTCCAAGCTAATGGATACGGTTATACCGCCCAGTTTGCGCAACGAGATATTTGTTTATCTGGATGATTTGTTAGTTGTTTCAGAGTCTTTTGAAAAGCATATTACCGCGCTTAGACAACTTGCAAGCCGATTAGCCCTTGCAGGTCTTACAATTAATGTAGAAAAAGTAATTCTGTCTTAAAGAAGTTAAGTATTTAGGTCATGTGATAGGACATGGCACCATTCAAACTGACCCAGAGAAAGTCGCTGCTATAAGAGACTTTCCAGTACCTCGATCTGTTAAACAAGTCCGTCGGTTTTTAGGTACCACAGGGTGGTATCACAAATTCATAAACAACTATGCTGGCATTGCTGCACCCATTTCTGACACACTCAAAATTCGAAAAAAATTTGAATGGTCAGAAGAGGCTCAAAAAGCGTTTATATTGTTAAAAGAGAAAATGTGCGAGGCTCCAGTATTGCATAGCCCAGACTTTACGTTGCCGTTTTCCGTACATTGTGACGCTAGTCATACAGGTGTTGGAGGCGTGCTTATGCAAGAGGATAGCGAGGGTAATGAAGTTCCAATTGCTTTTATGTCTCGCAAACTAAATAAGTGTCAACGAAATTATTCGGTGACGGAAAAAGAATGTTTGGCCGCTGTTATGTGCGTAAAAAAATTTAGAGCATATATAGAGGGACATGAATTTTCCATCATCACGGATCATGCTTCGTTAAAGTGGCTTATGTCACAAACGGATTTAAGTACCAGATTAGCAAGATGGGCACTTAAGTTGCAGGCATTTTCATTTAAATATATCATCGCAAAGGCAGTCAGAATGTAGTTCCGGATGCACTTTCTCGCATATATACGGAAGATTTGTCGGAATTATCGGTAGATTGTCCAATTGATTTGAAATCATTGCATTTTCGCACTCAGGAGTATGTGGAACTTAAAGACCAAATTTTAAACCAAAAGGTTCCATTGCCGGATGTCAAGGTTGTAGACCAGATAATCTATCGCCGAGCAGAGCATGCTACTGGTGAGCAAATTGCAGACGAAATGTGTTGGAAATTGTGGATACCAAAAGAGATGGTCACTGACGTTTTAAAACAGTGCCACGAACATCCGTTAGCCGCGCATAATGGTGTTAGTAAAACGCTCGAAAGAATTCGGCGGTATTACTATTGGCCCAATTTGGTAGGGGATGTTAAAGCTTTCATAAATAACTGTGCAACATGCAAATGCACCAAACATACTAATCAACCTTTAAGACCACCTCTAAGTTCCGCAACCGATATTCAGAGAGTTTTTCAGAAATTGTTTATTGATTTTCTAGGTCCGTACCCCCGTAGTCGTACTGGTCACATAGGCATTTGTGTGGTGGTCGACCACTTGTCAAAATATCCGTTTTTGAAACCAGTTAGAAAACTAACTGCTGACGCAATTATTCGCTTCCTGGAAGAAGAAATTTTCCACTGCTTTGGAGTACCAGAGACTGTGTTATCGGACAATGGTGTGCAATTTAAATCGCACCAATTTAACGCTTTGTTGCAAAAATATAGCGTACAACACCGTTACACAGCTATGTATGCACCACAAGCTAACGCATCGGAGCGTGTGAATAGATCGGTACTTGCCGCTATTAAAGCTTACATAAAGCCAGATCAGTCCAACTGGGACGAACAACTCAGCCATATAAGCTGTGCACTTCGTTCGGGTGTGCATTCCGCGGTAAAAAGTAGTCCATATAGAATAGCATTTGGTCAACACATGATCACCGATGGCTCTACTTATCCCTTTTTGAGAAGTTTACAACAGCTAGATGATCGGACTATGAGCTTTAATAGGGAAGATTCGTTGGATCTTATTCGTCAAACTGCAAAGCTAGGAATAAATCAGCAACATGCGCGAAACGGAAATACTATAACACTCGTAGTAAGGTAGTTTCTTATGTTGTTGGACAAGAGGTCTATCGTCGTAATTTTCAGCAAAGTAATTTCTCTACAGGCTATAGCTCGAAACTAGGCCCCACTTTTGTCAAAGCCAGAATTCGGAATAAACTTGGTACATGTTATTACGAGCTGGAAGATTTACAGGGTAAACTAGTTGGAAAATATCACGCTAAGGATATTAAGCAATAACCTCGATGCGGTGTTTGTTTTTGTGTCTCCAAGCGGGTATCCCACTTTGGTCGTTTCATCACCAAAGTGTGATTTTGGCAAGGGGGTGTGTAATAAGCCGCTTGTCGACTGAATTTGCTTTAATGACAAGCCCTAAAAGTAGGCAAACCTTACAGCCAACCTCTGCTTAAGTGCATGTAAAACTGTATGCCGCTTTTATTTACATTTTGTTTTCTTTGCAAATAAATAATATTTTGGTTTTTCTTCAACTTAAAAAAAATAAGATTGGCTAAACTTCAATTTGATTAAGTTAGTTGGTAACTTTTATATTGTTAGTATTTATTTTGGGGTTATTGTTCGGTAGGCGCAGTACATTCGTCAAGAGAATGTTAACCGGTACAGGGCTGTGAATAGCGAATATAAAGGCGAAATAAATTGGGGCAACTTTGTCGCTTCCTGCCATCTAATTTCTGACCGCATTTTTTTTCCTCTCAAAGACTTGCAAGAGTGTAGATATGCGCAATTTTACTGGTCTAGATTAAAGACAGTAAAAAAAAAAAAAAAAAAAACATTAATTTAAATAAAGTTATAACAAATAGCTTACAATTTAAAAACAAATAAAAAGTTATAAGTGCACTGGATAAAGACGAGTGAATATTTTCCCTGATGCAGCGCACTTGGATTTAGAAGCCATAACCTTAAAAATGGTATAAGTGCCAGTTCTCAAAATAATAGGTAATTAAAGAATTAAATTTGTTTTGTGTTCGCAATTCTGATTAGTTATTCGCTCTACGTTTGTGTATTTTATAAATCAGAATTGGCGGTTTGGATATATTCTGGTTTGGATATATTCGGGTTTGGATATATTCGGGTTTGGATATATTCGGGTTTGGATATACTCGGGTTTGGATATACTCTGGTTGGGATATAATCTGGATATAATAAACATTGCCACATATGTAACTGCCGAATAAAGTGCAGTAATATTTGTCTGGGTAAACTGATGCAGATCAGCTGTCCCCAACGTTTCCAGTCCCCATACGCTCTCTTGATATATCGCTCCCGCCTTTACTTATGGATAACATACACCAGTCCGGATTTGAAGTCGCACGCAGAGCAACCCCCGCGTGAGAAAGTTGCCGCAATAAGTTAATACGGTGGTAGCAAATAACTAAAAAAATCCTAAAATGTTCTAAATAGCTACACAATAGTGCGAAGTGGGTTAGTTTTGTTTGTTTAAAGTTATAAATAAGTGATGCAGTGCCAACCAACATAACCCTACAAAGGTTATGTAACCTACCGGCACATGCAAAGAGAGAGGTTAATGTTTTAAAATGTATAAGTGTAATCTAATGTTGTAATATTTTGCATATTTTTGTGTTAATTGTGATTAATCAATTGTTAAAAATAAATTGCAAGTGGTGTCGAAAAAAAAAAGGAAATAAAAATAAAGAAAAATAAAGATAAATAAAAAGAGAAAAAATTTAAGTTGCGTTTTCTCCGCTTACAACTAAAACCAATTGCAATATAAAAATACCGCAACAACAAAAAAAAAAAAAAATATGCAAAGTAATAATTAACTCAACTTAGTGCTAGGTGCAAAAGTGAAAAAAAAAATATAGTTTAAAGCAAAAGAAAAAAAAAGTTTTGTGCTAAGAGAGCCAATCAAGCTAGATTCCTCCCCCCCCCCCTCTCATCCACTAACTTTTACTATAGCTTCAGCGTCGGATAAAAACACACACACACAACGAAAGATCTTTCTGCGTGGGATAATGCCGCTGTAAGTGACCGCTCTTTATCAATACATTCCCTTAATAATATCCACGTGAAAGCTTCTCTTTTCGTGTGATAATGTAACTTCGACAAAAGCTTCTCTTAAATAACCTTGAACTTGATTGCTTTCGAACACATGTGTTTTTGCAGCATATGCAAATACACTAACGTAAAAAGTTAACGTACCGATTTTTTTTGTTCCTTTTTCATTTGCACTTAAATAGTTAACAAAGTCGTACCGAAACAAAATTAACGTAACGCATATCATATTATAATGTCTAATTTACGTATATAAAATAATCTATATGCATGACCATATTTATTTAATATTTATATATTTAATTATTATTCTTATATCATATTATTGTTCTTTTTGCCGCTCTAAGCACTTGCATTATGAATATTTTTATTATATTGGTTAGCCGTTATGTTTAGTTCGTTTGTTATTTGCGATAATAATATAATAATGTCTGCTTAATTTACGTTTGTTTTATTGGAACCATGTCTAACTTGAACAAGATGCGATAACTGCCATAGGCGCTATTAGGGATCCTGAATAGATTGAGTTGGCTATGGTCAGGATCATGGTAGGGTGGGCGTACGCACATTAACACCTTGTGCAATTGCATTAGCAGCCTTCGCCATCGCTTACATTGTGCATAGTTTTTTTTTTTGCCGCGTCTAAAAGTCCACAATTTTTTTAGCTTCCTCTATCCCCTGTCCCGGTAAAAATAGTACGCGAATTATTGATAATAGAATGCGATTGGAGCAACGTATCACTCGGTTCATTCTTTTGGTACCCTCGACTTAGCCGACGAGCCACAGCCGTTGAAGCCAGCGCGTACTCCTTTGTCCGATACACTACCAGCAGCTCTTTAATACTTGCACGTTAAACGTTACAGCAACCAAATTTTTTTTTATTCACTTTGTTGTAAAAAAATATGTTTGGACACAATATTAGATGCTCATTGGACCAAAACCTTGGATGCACTGATCACAAATGTTCTTTTTCAATGTCACACGTGACAGTGATAGAAACTGATGAGCTGATAAGAAATTTGCCGTTATAAGCTATCGGATCGTTTCTTTTACATTTGTATTATATTCTTCGAATATAAAACGAGATTTAAAAGAGCGAATATCAACGCATAATGACTCTCCTTAAGAAAATGAATCAAAACAAAACGTGAAGTAAAAAAGTTTAAAACAGAACTTTCGCACGTCTTCGACTTTGCATTAAAATATTTCGATATGTGTTATGTAAAATATGCCTATTTTAGTTAAATATAATAGATTCCATATAAAACAATGCAAAAGAAACATACTCACTGATTCAAAAAGTAACTTTCGATGTTATTATTATCCTTATTATAAACAATATTAAAAAATTCACTGAAACGAAAAGTTACTTTCTTTGTTCACATTAAATATGAACAAAAACGCATAAGCTATTCCCTTACCATTGTATGTAAAAACATTAAGTTGGAAAGAGCACTACAGCTATTCCTCTAAGCAGCAGATCCCGAGCTCATACACACAGCGCTTGCACTTAATAGCTAGGTATGGGTCGTGCAAATTAGGCAATGCAATTCCTTAAACAGCAGCCTCTTAGTTATGGTTAGCTCAGCTTAGTGAGTGCGGAGGAGATAGGGATATTAAGATTTATGTTTGAAAATAAACAAGTAAGAAGGCTCTAGTCGGGAGAGCCCGACTAGAAGATCCCCTGAACCCAGTTGCAATAAATAAATTAAATTTATGTAATACTTTGGTATACTGACTTAGCTTCAAGCGATAAAATTCGATATTTCCGGTGTTTCTTAACCGATTTGGACGAATTTTTCAGAAAAGATTTATCGTTACCCATTATTTCAACCCTCATTTTTACATATTCCAAATTCGATATTTTTTGTTATCGATTCCATGTGTTTATCGGAAACCAGAATAGTTATCGATAATTTGAAGCAAACTTGTTCTGCTCATGGTATAGGAGAACTTATATACAAAATCAGAAGTCTCTAGCTCTTGTAGTCTCTGAGATCCAAGCGTTCATACAGACAGACAGACGGACAGACGGACGGACAGACGGACATGGCTATATCGTCTCGGCTGTTGATGCTGATTAAGAATATATATACTTTATAGGGTCGGAGATGCTTCCTTCTGCCTGTTACATACTTTTGCACAAAACCATTATACCCTTATTTACCCATTTTATGGGTTAAGGGTATAAATAGAGAGTGAACGTAAATGAGCAACAACAAAGGAGCATGATCGGAGCGAGATTTCAAATTATCTGATTATCATTAGAGCAACACGCGCACTTATGTGAACGCCCTTTGCTTATTCGAAATTGTATATCAATTATATATCAATAATGTTAGCGTGTTACGTTTTGTCTTAGTTATATAAGCAGCAAGAGGCGAATCCACCCCCATAACATATTCTGGTGCGGGAAATTTTTCCAGACGCACCAAGTTTTGTTATGTTGTTGTTTTTTTTTTTTTAAATCAATGACACCAACAAAAAGTAGCAGTGCAGGCCCAACAACAACACTTACAACAACAAGAAACGCTACTTGGGTCGTAAATCAGTGGTCAAATGCACACAAATTTGAAAAAAAAGAATGTGCACTGTGCGAAGTGATACATGTACATAAAATTATGAAAATTATTTTCAAGCGCATTGTTCACTTAATTGTGTATGCACTTATTCATTGAGAAGCGGAAATCCGTTTCTTTTTTGCAAGTGTAAGAACCTTTTCTTATGACTTTTCTTGTGCGATGCGAAGGCGTCACTGCGCATTTGTTTTGTTTTTGTATTCTCGCTCGCGATCAAACCCTCAGCTTGTGCGACAATCAGGCGATAGTAGTGTTGTGATAGTAGTTGTAATTGTAATTTGTTTTTTAAAATAGGTAAAAAGTGCTCCAAATCGTATGGGAGGTACTTGAAGGAGTTGTCCAAATAAAAATTCCCTTCTTAGTGCTCACTTACTACCTGCATGGAAAATTGTGTGAAAATTTCAGCCTTCTAGCTCGTTTCGTTTAGGCTGTGCCTCTTCCATTCTCATCAGGACAAACTCTTTTATATATAAAGATTATATATACATACATATTACGCTCTGAGTCAATGGATTCAAATTAAACAAAACTAGCAGCACGACGAATGATAGAATGTTATACTTGGACGATAGATAACGGATTTTAAAGGAATTTTTTTAAAGGAATTTTAAAGGAGTGTACGCTGCCTTAAAGATTATCCGATGCAGATTGGTATGCCACCAGCTATCTTCCTTCCAAATTTGGTAACTCTAGCTCAAAGTTTGTAAAAGGAGGCTAGGGGCGGTATGTGCTGGCTTGGCATCCAAATTTTTTACGCAGATATTTGTGGAATGTCAATTGCTATTGTTCACGCATGAACACATTAC
The DNA here is from genome assembly GCA_030179655.1 of Scaptomyza flava. Lineage (NCBI taxonomy): Eukaryota > Metazoa > Arthropoda > Insecta > Diptera > Drosophilidae > Scaptomyza > Scaptomyza flava. The sequence continues at coordinate 322,500 of JARNME010000308.1, read as the reverse complement.
TCCGCGACTCACTTGGGTCTCGTTTAAATTTAAATATCACTTAAAATTGAACCAAACTGCAGGTAGCTGCAGTAATCCCTAAAAATAGATAACATGTGGTCACTAAAGGTTGTAAATTGACCCACAATATTCAATGTAAAAAAAGGGTATAAGAAATATCCTAATTAAACAAATGATTGTCACCATCTGCTGGTGATAGAGAACTACAGCAGGTATAATTTAAGATATGCTGTTAGTATATAAGGCCTGGAATTCTCGGTATAAAAACCGTTTCCCCTACACCATTGCCAGTAAAGATAATTGCTTCGACAACATTCTTATGAAGGACTTTAACTTGCAATCTTGTACCATTGCACAGTTTTGGCGGCTTCAAGTTGCGAATCAACATTACAGGTGAACCAATCCTTAAAGTTAATTTATGTTGAGGCAGGCCAGCCGGATTTAATTAATTAAGAAACTCGTTTATTTCCAATACATTGTAATTTCTCGCAGTCAAAATAGCACGTTCTGAAAACCATTCGAGTAATTTTTGAGAGATATTTGTAATATCCGGAAATATGTTTAGAGTTAGTTCATCAATACTTTTCACAACATGACACAAAGTTGATGGTAAAGTTATTTTGCCATCATGGGTTGGAAATAATCCATTTCCTGTTTGAAGAAGCATTTCTGCAAATTCACCAGCTATATTATCACCTTTTAAGTGCACTCGCATATTCTTCGTTAATGCAATTTTTTGTATTTTGGGCCACAAAATGGAAGTCTTTAAGCACGCATTTATTTCATCTGCTCTTGTTCCTCTGGGTATCACTGGAAGAGTTTGTCGAAAATCACCAGCTAAGAGGACAGTTATGCCACCCATTAGGTATTCACTATAGTACACTCATCCCAAACAAAAAGCTTGCAATCTTTGAGCACAGCAGCAATATTAGATTGCTTTGAAATTGAGCAATGTGGTGTTTCTAAATGAATCAAATTAAATGAAATCTTAAGTGTAGAATGCGCTATGTGACCACCATTAAGTAAAGTGGCTGCGATACCGGAAGAAGCAACGGCCAATGCAATTTTTTTACTTTGCCGTACCTTTGCCAATAACAAATTTAAAAGAAACGTTTTACCTGTTCCACCAGGTGCATCTAAAAAATAGATTTCCCCCTCTTCTGCTTCAACGCTATGTAGTATCTTTTCGTATACATGTTTCTGCTCAGCAGTAAGGAGTAGCTCATTATTAACAACAAAATTATCGCAATTTTCATAATCTGTTTCTCTATGATATTCAATATTTGGAACAATTTCCTCAGATCTAATTGGTAGTGGAAGTCCATAATAAGTCAAGTTTTGACCACCAATAGACAGTACAATATCTTCAATGTAAATAAGACATTTATTTAATACATTATTCACAATACTTTCATCAATATTTCCAATATTTCTGTATTGTGAAATATGAAGGGCTCTTAAAATATCTTCTGAGAAACTCTCTTTATAAGTATTCCAAAGCTAAAGAGCATCCGAAATTTGACAAAATACTAACATTATTGCAAAAAGTTCTCTCAGTTTTGTAGGATTTTGACATATGACAGTGCTTATCATCTTATAGTAATCCTAGAGCTTCACACGCCAATTGAAATGATGCGTTAGCTATACCATTAACGGTTTTTAAATTCAGTCTTAAATGAAAACATTCTGTATTATTGGGATGAATTGTGTTAACTCTGAAATCTCTCAAAGCTGAATCTCTTTTAACTCCAGGAAAATTTGGCACATCATGCCCCCGTTTTCTTCTTGGAAATTTTGTATTGTTCCATGTGAAATACGATGGAACTTCACAATATAAAAGCGTTCTTGCAAACTCATCACGTGTGCATAGCTCAAAGAAGGTTAGCAAAGTGGTTTTGGGTGTAGTGCTTAATCTGTCAAGTAAGTGTTGCGGATTATTGGGGTGAAAATATATCCGTTGACCATTTTCTAAAGGAACAGCTAAATGTGTAATAGCCGGAAAACGTTCATGTATGGGAAACGCAAGGATTCTCCATACCGCTTCTGAGCTACTTATGTAACGGCCACTTTCGTACATATTAATTTCATTACGTTGGTCTTCAAGAGTAAATGATGCTTGATCACTGCCATTGTTAACATATTTACAAATGTATTTAATAGACTTTACAGAACTACAATACTCAACATTTATGTGAGCTTCAAATGTTCTCAAAAGTACACAGTTGTAAGGCACAACACAACGATTATCTATGCAATTACCATTTATATTAACTGCATTACCACCATCTTCTATCGCTCTTCTACGAAATAGAGGGTAACTTTCTTTTCCAGTCACAGTTTCTTTAAGTAATTGTCGAGGAAACCTTTTGGTACATTTTCCATTTTTCATGCATGGCGATTTATTATTAAATGCACCGCAAGGACCATGAATCATATGTGACTTAACAATGTTAAATAACAAAGGATCCTCATCTGCGTTTGGTATTTCGGCACAGATAACTTTATCAATTTTATCTGGTCTTATTTTATTTTCTAACCAAAGTAGAATATGTATGTATATGTGGCAAGCACCGCTTTTGCCATTCCACAGAGTACATGAAACATTGCACGCTTCCAAACAAAGAACCTTCTATCAATAGTGACAGTAAAGCTTTAACTTTTTAATTAAAATATCGAGCTTTAATATCGTGACGATCATGCGGTTTTTGACCCGGTAATAAAACACTTTTGATGTCATACCATTGTGGATTGCATGTGAATGTTATGAAAAGATCTGGTCGCCCATAATGGCGAACATATGTCATAGCATCTTGAGTCTTTTCATGCATATATCGTGCAGAGCTTGTAAAAGAAGATGGTAAAATAACCATCTGACCAAGTTGAGCTGCGACAACATCTTGTTGGCCTATTGCATCTTGTAGATGTATATAGCTATCTGCTCTGAGTTTCGCTTGATTGTAGCGAATATAATTTAACCTTTCTGTTTCAATTTTAGCATACATATCAACCAAAAACTGACTAAAAAGGGAACGACAATAAATTAAATGATTTATCTCAGATTGACGAATCATTATTTTATAGCTGTAAAAGCTTAACGCAGACATCATTTTTTTTGGTTCCTCCTTTTTATACCCTTAACCCATAAAATGGGTAAATAAGGGTATAATGGTTTTGTGCAAAAGTATGTAACAGGCAGAAGGAAGCATCTCCGACCCTATAAAGTGTATATATTCTTGATCAGCATCAACAGCCGAGATGATATAGCCATGTCCGTCTGTCTGTCCGTCTGTCTGTCTGTATGAACGCGTGGATCTCAGAGACTACAAGAGCTAGAGACTTCTGATTTTGTATTTAAGTTCTCCTATACCATGAGCAGAACAAGTTTGCTTCAAATTATCGATAACTATTCTGGTTTCCGATATACACATAATATCGATAACAATAAAATATCGAATTTGGAAAATCTAAAAATGAGGGTTGAAGTAATGGATAATGATAGAACTTTTCTGAAAATTTCGTCCAAATCGGTTGAGAAACACCGGAGATATTGAACTTAATCGATGGAAGCTAAGCCAGTATACCAAAGTCTTATATAAATTAAATATATTTATTGCAACTGGGTTCAGGGTATCTTCTAGTCGGGCTCTCCCGACTAGAGCCTTCTTACTTGTTTAATAATGGATTCCATTGTGGTATATCCACTGAATAGCCATCTTCGCCATAGGGAAATATCAAAGGGTACTGTTAGGCATCGTATGATCGATACACCTCACTTATACGATGTAATTTATTATTATGGCTTTCAATAATAATATCGCGCTTTTCAAATTGCTGACCAACAATAACTAAAGCTACTTCGCTTGATTGAGGTGCATTGTAAAGCCCTTTGTGGGCACCAGCGGGTGTTCCATGAGCATGTATAACCAATTTATAGTCTTTAGTACTTGTTGGTATTTTATTGAGAGCCATTTTTAGATCTTTAATATAACGATTATGCTGATGAAACATACATTGAAGATCCTTTACTACGCTACAATGAACAATTGAAATATTTTGCAACGTAGTTGAGCTTCCTTTTCATCATCACTAACAAAATAATTTGAAGAAACTGCATTTCTTCATTTGGCAAAGGTCGGACACTACCAATTAAGTGATACACTTGTCCTTGGACCATAAAGGTTGACCAACTTTCATTTATAGTTTTTGTACTTCCAAAATAAGTCATTTGAAAGCAGCTTTTATACTTTCTTATACGCTCAATGAAATAATCATGCTTGGGATGTCCACCAATTATTAAGCTTTTAAGTGGATCGGGCAAACTTTCATTTTGTGAAAGATTACCTTTTCCTGCCTTGCAACAGATACCCAAAGGCTCTTTTTTCCATTTTAAAGCATTATAATGTTTGCATATCAAATTCATACTACCAAGTTGAGTAATTTTATCTGACTTGTAAGCTATTTCAAAATCATTGTTTAAGCCAAACATGGCTTTAACAGTCCATGCACGCAAACGCCTTTCTTGACGTGCATCCGGATTATTAGCCGGATGTCGTCTCACTGCAACTCTATGAGCTTCAGGATTATTAGCCTGATCTCTTCTCACTACAACTCTAATAACATCAAGATTATTAACACGATATCTTTTTGATGCTTCTATGCGCTTACCCCTATTGATATCACTTTTTTTCACATGAACGTTTTTTTACCTTTTTTTTCTGTTTTGCCGGTAAATCGACTACGTCTTTTAACAGGATTTTTAAATTTTTCAGTTATACTGTATTATTTATACATTTACTTGACGTATCAGAATCTTGAGTTAATACTTCCTCTAAAGGAATATAAACATCAAAATGTCCATTCATTAATGGACCGGTAAAACACTTTTTTACAGGATGCATATTATTTCCAAATGGTTGTTATAAATTTCCATTCTGAAAACTTGAAAATTTACAGCATAGATTTCTGCTGCTGCTTGAAGCTCACATGCAGTACCATAAGTATTTGAATTTGACATATCGCACTCATATTGTTCAGAAGAGCTATAACACTCTCCATTTAAGTTGTTGCTGAAGCAAGCAAAAGTTTCCCAGTTGGTTACAACATGTTCAACAATATTTTGGCGTATGGTGCCATGGAATCCTTGCCTACCAAATAAAAGGTAGGAAATAGATCTAAAAAGGAGGGCTCCATCACCAATTATGTTAACAACTGTATGCGGCACCAAAACACCACTAACATCTAAAGTTTCAATAGACATATTTTAATTTGGCTGTGAGTCAATTGACTTCACTGTAAAACGATTGTCACAACGTTACAGTGTCTGTACAAAGTATAGAATTCAATAAAGTTGAATATACCAACTTATATTAATTTAATAGAATATTCAGACTGCTTAGTTTTATTTGATTTTTAAATGCACTAAAGCAGCGTCTATATAACTATTATATAATATGCAAAATAGAAGACAACTATATATAATGTTGCTTCAATTATTAAGTCGAAAATCGACTTAATTTTCTTGTGTTTAAAAAAACAACAAAAGAAATTAAAATACGTTGATCGTTATTTAAATATTTAAATAATAGCAATTAAATTTAATTATAACTTATCATAAAATACGTATTTTAAGGGAACTTATATAAGTATATACGTATTTTAAAGGAATATATATGGGCAATTCGCTGATGTCGATTGCGACATTTGTACGCATTCAAAATGAAAAAAAAAACATGTGCCAATTATTTATTTAATTTTTCCAAAATATGAAACTTATAGCTCTTGGTTAGCACTATAATTGGTGCTAATATTGATTTTGTGCATTTTTTTTTTCAAGATAATCACAAAAATGTTAGGCATTCGCACGTGACACAGACTGAATTCACTTTTTCGAAGACCAGTTCAAGCACTGAATTCAGCAAAACGCAATGAAAGATTTTAATGAAATTAAATTTAAAGTGCTATGTATTGATTGCTCTTAATAATGTATTTGGTTTGACTTAAAAATATTTAGTATTTTTTTTTAAATTGAATCTTAATTACTGTCGCACGTGACATGTTGCACTCGACAGTTTCTTCCATCATATTTTTTATGTTGTAGTGGTACTTTTTAAGTAAACCAGAAGAGCATAAAATGTATTTAAATTAGTTTTTAGTATATTTAATATATGTTTTCTTTTTAACATTAATTTCAAACAAAATATCTTCAATAAACTTAAACAAAAACAAATGTATTCATCTTAAATGAGTAACTTAACTACCTAACTTAAGTGATACAATTTAAGTCAAAAACAATTTTTAAATGAATATGCTGTTCTAGCACATTCCGTTTGTTAGCCATTGCAACCAAACCAAAGCATCTGGCGTATACCAGGTTTGCTTTGCACATACTTCCATTTTTCATCTAACTAACACGGCTCGAAGTTGTCAGTCAGCTGTTGTTTGCTTCAATTGCCCTAACTTACACCTTTTTTGTTCGATAGTAGTTCTACACTTTTTACACTTAAAATTTTCAGAGTTGTATTTTTCGTGTTCTGTTCTGCCCTGCACTACCCTACACTTTCTACTATCAAACGGACCTAATGTAATGACAAACTCTCAATCTGTGCGGATGACATAAAATAAATTTTTACTCCATTAATGTTGTTCTCTGCACATTAATAACAAGAATAAGCATCAAGTAGCACAACGTTTTTTGATTTTGTTATTTTCCACACTTTTCTTTTAATTACGGCACCATCTCCGTCAACAGCTCCCTTTCCGTGAGAACTGGCAAAAAAAATTCCATTCAATATTTTCATATACGATTTGATTCAAAATATGGGTCAAGCTGGTCAAAATGTATTTATTTTTAAACTGTGCGCAGCTGCCATCAGAAAATATAAATGTTTTTGAACAACTTCCATACATTTTTTTAATTTCAACAATGAGGTTTAACACGAAAATATAGACATCATGTTTATTATGCGTGAGTTTATCACTAAAAATAGCAAACGACTGTGAAGCACCAGCCAACCAAGCTACACAAGTAAAAATTGTCACCTGATGGTAGCTGAAATGAGCACTTTGTACCTCGTTCTGGTGTGTCAACCGATAATTCTCCGCAAAATCAATTTGAAGAAGGAGCTCAGATGGCTTTAAGTTCCCTTTTGTTTCTTCAAAATATTTTTGCTGGGCTCTTTTTACATAAAAGTGGGTCTTAAACGTTGATAGCTTAGCTTCTATATAAATTAGTAAATCGGATACAGTTGAAGTTGTATTTGAGAGGACTATGTGGTTTTTAATTTTACGCCATTGTTGCCAGTTTACTTCTTCTTCCATATTAACCAAATATGCAAGAGGAATTAATTCATCTTTTAGTCCTGTTACACATTTCTTACAATTGCTTGTCATGCAATATATCGCAGCAAACTGCTTTAAGAAATGTCTTGAAATCGGTAGGAATAAATGGTATAATGGTATTTTCGAGCAACTTTGCAATAGAAAGCCGAAATTTGCATGACACATGCAGACACACATATTGTGCGGCATTTTATTTGCCAGCTGGACATGCCGAGGTCGGAATTTAAAAAAGGTTGATAAGCCTACCTTTTCACTTGGAAAATAATTCCTAAACGACTCATAGGTTTCGGACACATGAAGCGCTTTGCCACTAATTTGCCCTCAACTATAAGGGTGTCTTTCTTTCCTGCAGCTTGCACATTTACATCATCATTTTGATAAAAAAAACAATAAAAAAAAAATTAAAACATGTGATGGCATTAACTAAGCGTTCTGATATTGTTCTGCTGGATTGGTTTATATTTTTATTTTCTTCAATATTGTTATATTTTTTTCTCAGAGCTTCCAGAACTTTTAGTGTTTTGGTTAAATCTTTGGGCAACGCTCTCTCCACTTTTTTTTCACTGCTTTCGCCAAGGTTTGCTTACATTTGTAAGGTATCGAAGAGTTTTTGGCGCCTCTGTTGTTGTCGTAGGCGATCATTTTTCCGTTTTTCTTCAATTATTTTGTTATTACCTTCAGCCAGCCTTCTCCACGTCTGTCTAGCATTTCGCATTCTTTCTTTGTTTTTTAATTTATAATTTTGTAGTTTTGTTTAATCATTTTTTATTTTTTCTCTCCACCGTTTGCAGTTGGACTTGTTTTTTTCGTTGTCTTCATTCATCTACATTAAAAAAATTATTTATATAAAACACATAAAAAAAACTTTTTTTTGGCTTACCATGTCGCACACGACAAACTTTGAAACAGTTTCAAAATCAAGGCTCTGCTTATATGCAACCAAATTTTTTTTTATTCACTTTGTTGTAAAAAAATATGTTTGGACACAATATTAGATGCTCATTGGACCAAAACCTTGGATGCACTGATCACAAATGTTCTTTTTCAATGTCACACGTGACAGTGATAGAAACTGATGAGCTGATAAGAAATTTGCCGTTATAAGCTATCGGATCGTTTCTTTTACATTTGTATTATATTCTTCGAATATAAAACGAGATTTAAAAGAGCGAATATCAACGCATAATGACTCTCCTTAAGAAAATGAATCAAAACAAAACGTGAAGTAAAAAAGTTTAAAACAGAACTTTCGCACGTCTTCGACTTTGCATTAAAATATTTCGATATGTGTTATGTAAAATATGCCTATTTTAGTTAAATATAATAGATTCCATATAAAACAATGCAAAAGAAACATACTCACTGATTCAAAAAGTAACTTTCGATGTTATTATTATCCTTATTATAAACAATATTAAAAAATTCACTGAAACGAAAAGTTACTTTCTTTGTTCACATTAAATATGAACAAAACGCATAAGCTATTCCCTTACCATTGTATGTAAAAACATTAAGTTGGAAAGAGCACTACAGCTATTCCTCTAAGCAGCAGATCCCGAGCTCATACACACAGCGCTTGCACTTAATAGCTAGGTATGGGTCGTGCAAATTAGGCAATGCAATTCCTTAAACAGCAGCCTCTTAGTTATGGTTAGCTCAGCTTAGTGAGTGCGGAGGAGATAGGGATATTAAGATTTATGTTTGAAAATAAACAAGTAAGAAGGCTCTAGTCGGGAGAGCCCGACTAGAAGATCCCCTGAACCCAGTTGCAATAAATAAATTAAATTTATGTAATACTTTGGTATACTGACTTAGCTTCAAGCGATAAAATTCGATATTTCCGGTGTTTCTTAACCGATTTGGACGAATTTTTCAGAAAAGATTTATCGTTACCCATTATTTCAACCCTCATTTTTACATATTCCAAATTCGATATTTTTTGTTATCGATTCCATGTGTATATCGGAAACCAGAATAGTTATCGATAATTTGAAGCAAACTTGTTCTGCTCATGGTATAGGAGAACTTATATACAAAATCAGAAGTCTCTAGCTCTTGTAGTCTCTGAGATCCAAGCGTTCATACAGACAGACAGACGGACAGACGGACGGACAGACGGACATGGCTATATCGTCTCGGCTGTTGATGCTGATTAAGAATATATATACTTTATAGGGTCGGAGATGCTTCCTTCTGCCTGTTACATACTTTTGCACAAAACCATTATACCCTTATTTACCCATTTTATGGGTTAAGGGTATAAATAGAGAGTGAACGTAAATGAGCAACAACAAAGGAGCATGATCGGAGCGAGATTTCAAATTATCTGATTATCATTAGAGCAACACGCGCACTTATGTGAACGCCCTTTGCTTATTCGAAATTGTATATCAATTATATATCAATAATGTTAGCGTGTTACGTTTTGTCTTAGTTATATAAGCAGCAAGAGGCGAATCCACCCCCATAACATATTCTGGTGCGGGAAATTTTTCCAGACGCACCAAGTTTTGTTATGTTGTTGTTTTTTTTTTTAAATCAATGACACCAACAAAAAGTAGCAGTGCAGGCCCAACAACAACACTTACAACAACAAGAAACGCTACTTGGGTCGTAAATCAGTGGTCAAATGCACACAAATTTGAAAAAAAAAGAATGTGCACTGTGCGAAGTGATACATGTACATAAAATTATGAAAATTATTTTCAAGCGCATTGTTCACTTAATTGTGTATGCACTTATTCATTGAGAAGCGGAAATCCGTTTCTTTTTTGCAAGTGTAAGAACCTTTTCTTATGACTTTTCTTGTGCGATGCGAAGGCGTCACTGCGCATTTGATTTGTTTTTGTATTCTCGCTCGCGATCAAACCCTCAGCTTGTGCGACAATCAGGCGATAGTAGTGTTGTGATAGTAGTTGTAATTGTAATTTGTTTTTTAAAATAGGTAAAAAGTGCTCCAAATCGTATGGGAGGTACTTGAAGGAGTTGTCCAAATAAAAATTCCCTTCTTAGTTCTCACTTACTACCTGCATGGAAAATTGTGTGAAAATTTCAGCCTTCTAGCTCGTTTCGTTTAGGCTGTGCCTCTTCCATTCTCATCAGGACAAACTCTTTTATATATAAAGATTATATATACATACATATTACGCTCTGAGTCAATGGATTCAAATTAAACAAAACTAGCAGCACGACGAATGATAGAATGTTATACTTGGACGATAGATAACGGATTTTAAAGGAATTTTTTTAAATGAATTTTAAAGGAGTGTACGCTGCCTTAAAGATTATCCGATGCAGATTGGTATGCCACCAGCTATCTTCCTTCCAAATTTGGTAACTCTAGCTCAAAGTTTGTAAAAGGAGGCTAGGGGCGGTATGTGCTGGCTTGGCATCCAAATTTTTTACGCAGATATTTGTGGAATGTCAATTGCTATTGTTCACGCATTAACACATTACTCCGCGACTCACTTGGGTCTCGTTTAAATTTAAATATCACTTAAAATTGAACCAAACTGCAGGTAGCTGCAGTAATCCCTAAAAATAGATAACATGTGGTCACTAAAGGTTGTAAATTGACCCACAATATTCAATGTAAAAAAAGGGTATAAGAAATATCCTAATTAAACAAATGATTGTCACCATCTGCTGGTGATAGAGAACTACAGCAGGTATAATTTAAGATATGCTGTTAGTATATAAGGCCTAGGATTTGTAAGAATAAATCAGTATCTATACCGAACTCAACGGAACACTTTTGTTTATTTGGTCCTTCGAGCGGTGCCGTAATTTAGCACGCCGAACAGTAAGACCTTTGGGTAGTGCCGTAATTTGGCACACCGAGCATTGGTCGTTCGAGCAGTGTTAAAACTAGCGGCACGCCGAACACAAAGAACCGTCAAGCAATGCGGTAATTTGGCATGCCGAGCATTAATTATCGTCGAGCAGTGCCATAGTTTGGCATGCCGAACATGGTTTTTGAGCGCTCAAAGACTTTGAGATTTCGTCAAGGAGACGGTCGGAAAAATTGCCCTTTCAAAATGGGCCTAAGGCGCTCGAACCGGAAAGGATGAAAAAACTGAAGAGACTTTTTAGCATGACTAGCGCTTACCAAGAAACGCTACAAAGAGTTATTGCTAGTGAACCACTGGCAGGCCCAAAGCCCTTGTCAATAAAAGAATATTGGGCAAGGCAGCCTGCAGTTAGAGCGGAAGCGCGGAGAGCAGAGGAGGAAAAATTGGTGGAAATACCCTTAACCAAGGCCCCCAAAAGACTAAGTGGCCAAAAGTACAGGCTCAGGCGAACCAGGCGAGAACTGCTGGAGAGGATCCAGCACGAGTCACCACCAACTTGGCGGGAGGCATCGCGTCTGTGGGAGCAGATCGACGCTATAGAGCGTCAATTAGGTAAAAAAAAAAATAATAATAAAAATAAACATTAAAATGCAAGTGCACCTTTTGGCGAACCCATTGTGAAAACGGCGGCAAGATCGCCTCACAATAACAAAAAACATACAGTCCACTTAAAAAAAAAAAAATATAGTGTTTCAATTTTTTTTTTTAAATAGCCAGTCTACTTAAAAATATTAAAATAAACTCATGTTAGTTAAGCACATTTAAATTAAAAAAAAAAATACATATTTTCAAAAATTTCCATTAAAAAAAAAACAAAATGTTGTAAGACAAAACGATAGAGCTATTGACGAAGCAGTCAGGGAAGTCAAGAAGTTGGCAGGGAAGAAGTAGAGAAACTTCTAACCAGTTTTCAGGCAAATCACAACATATTGTGCAAAATTGGAGTAGTCGATCATGATTACTTCAATCCCAAGCAATATGATGTAATATTATAAGTTTAACAGAAAATTAAAGAAAAAAACATAGTGGCGCATAGTTATTTTTGGCTATGCCAAGACTATGATACCCTACACACAGCCAAATCAATGCTCCCCCTCTTATTAATGTTTCTGTGCAGTTGTTGGTAATTTTTCGCTAATATTTTTACTCTTGAGCGTCATTTAATTGTTCGTGTGCGACAACAACATCAATTTGACATGTAGGTACTTGAAAGTGCACGACAGAGACAACAATTGATAGTACGATATGGTAAATTTGTATGGTGGCTATGTCGTAGAAATCTGGTGCCGATGAACTAGTGAGATGGTTCTGAGGTGGGCAAGCTGAGGCCACCGGACGGGTCGCAGGTTGCGGATAGCGCAAGGCCTCTAGTAGAGGTTAGCTGCGAATAGCGACTTGTCGTGAATAAGCAGTCCCGGACAACAGCGGGTACCACACCGTTGTGTGGGACCGACAAGGCGCTTGTCTGACCGCCTTCTTAACATAGTCTTACACACACCCTTCTCCTACACATGTTTTTCCTACCAAACTCCTACCCCCCACATCTCACAACGGGCAGTGGTGACGTCCTGAGGCAAGGGTGCCACTTCACCCCCCTAAGCCAGAGTGTTATGTGGTCCGTGCTCATTGGCTGGTTTGCAGTCAGGGGTAACCGACTGTATTTGTACGGAGCCTCACCGATACCTGGCCGCCTCGGTGAGTATACCTGGCCCCGGCGTGTTAGTGGGGGCTATGACACGCCGGTACTACTTTCCCCTACACTCGTGGGATTTATATGGAAAATATTAAATTTTTGAATGATATGCGGGGCTTAACCGCAACCCAAACAGCAGAGCGGATGGAAGAGGTGGCTCTGGACGAAGGCGGCAAGCTGACGCCGCGTGGGGGCCAGGCCCCCAAAAGCACGGCCAAGCAGGCCGCTAAACGGACGGACGTAGGGGGTGGGTCTGCAGTGCCCGGCACTGCGCCGGCGGCTGCCCCGCGGGCTAATGCAGCAAGCGGGGGAGACGCCGCAACACCTTCTTCTGTTCCACAGAAGCTGCCTCTACCGGCACCGGGTCAGCCTGGCGGCTCTGGCGACCCGCTAAGGCAAGGCCTCAGCGGCTCCGGTCGCAAATGGTACCTCCGGTACCTCGAGCGTGGCTTGAAGCCGGAAAAGGCTCGCAAGAGAGCGCTGGAGCATCGGGCCCCGACCGCATCTCCAGCTGGGCGTATCGACGGTCAGGCCGTGGCGGGGAAGAAGCGACCTCTCCAGCATACGTCGCCCACGGAAATCCCCATCGACCCCAAGAGGCCGAAAAGTAGAGGCAACGCAACTCCGGAGGGCCAAGGTACCTCAAGCGGTTCTAAGCGACCGAAGGCGGCCACGTATGGCACGAACCTTGCTATACTGGCTCGTGAATTCCCGAGGAAGCGGCTGACCAAGGAGGAGTTGTCGGCGGTGGAGTCAGCTCTGGTAGAGGAGATGAGGAAGGGCTGGACCGCCAGCCTCAATTTTAATGGCATCCTTTTCCGGGATGGTCTGGTCCTAGTGGACTGTCTGGACGAGAATGCCAGGAAGTGGCTGGAGCTGAAGGTGCCCAGCATCAGTGCCGCAGTGGGTGTGGAACTCCGCACATGCCCGCAAGGTGAGATACCGGAGACCAATATCGTCACGGTGTACCTGCCACGCACGGTTGGTGAGACGGTGGAGAAATCCCTTGGACTGCTCATTGAGCAGAATAAGGGTCTTCTCACCGAGACGTGGCGTATTCTCAGGCGCCTTGAAACCAAGGGCGGATAGGTGCTGACCTTTGGTTTGGAGGATGAAGCTCTAACACTCCTCAATAATAGGGGAATGATGGTGAGCTTCAGATTTGGTCAGCTGAGGTGCCGGCTGCACAAAAAGCAAGCCGCGAAAGAGACGGCTGTGAAGGTGCAAGCAGACGATGTGCCTGGCACCTCTTCTGCTGCAGCACCCTCCGATGAGGCAGCCGAAGCAGAAGCGATTGCAGCCTGGGAAGCCGAGTTGGACTCGGACTTGTCACGGCTACACGTGCGCAGCGATGTAGGCTCTGGGAGCGATGAGAAGCCATCCGATGATGAGCAGACACCCACCGGGACGTTGTCAGAGGCTTATCTGACACTCTCGGAAGGGGAACCTGAGCTCTAAGGATGCTGACCACCAGCGTGGCACAGATCAACCTGCATCACGCGAGGGCAGCTTCGGCTTTCATCAGCAGGTTGATCTCCAGGTCTGACCTGGGGCTGGTGCTCATCCAGGAGCCATGGGTCGTCAGAGGTAGGATCTGCGGCCTTGATCAAGTAAGTTCACAACTAGTTGTAGATATTAGGGAGACATCGCCAAGAGCATGCATCTTGGTCCGAAAGAGCACTAAAAATCTTTGTCTCTCCAAATTTCTCAGCAGGGACCTTGTAGCAATGCTAATCACTGGCGAGTTCGGGAGTATGGTGGTGGCGTCAGCATACTTCCCGGGAGATAATGCGGAAGCCCCCCCAACAGAGGTTCAGGATCTGGTGGCACACTGCAGCAGCAATAAACTCCCATTGCTGCTGGGATGCGACGCAAACGCGCATAGCGTTGCGTGGGGCAGCACGGACAACAACAGTAGAGGTGAGTGCTTGCTTGACTATCTCGTAGCTAATGATCTTATGGTGTTCAATATGGGGGCTGAACCCACTTTTATCACCAAAAATAGAGCCGAAGTACTTGATATTACTTTCGGCAATGGGAGGTCCTCTGGGCTGGTTTACAACTGGAGGGTCTCAACAGAACCGTCAATGTCGGATCACAGGATCATCCTCTTCGACATTAGTAGTAATTTCAGGATTAGTAAAGTCATCAGGAATCCCCGGCGGACTGACTGGCCGCTCTACCAGTCACACCTGGGGTTAAATCTGAGCAGACTAAACCATAGTAGGAGGGTCTCTTCTCAGGAAGAGCTAGAGCAACTCTCGACAGAAGTTGGCGAGACGATCATGCATGCCTATCATGCAAGTTGTCCAACCAACTCCATAGAGTCCAACAGGGATAACCCTTGGTGGAATAAAAAGCTTGGTATGCTTCGAGCAGAGGTCAGGAGGCTGTTTAATACAGCCAAAAAGAATAGTGACAGATGGGACTTATACACCAAGAAACTAACAGAATACAATAAAGAAATCTGGTACATCTCATTTCCGGAGATTTTGCTCCAACCTAGAGCAGGCCACACCTGCTGTGAGAGTCTTTAAGTCGATCTCGAAAGGCAAAGTGTTGTCTGAACTCTGCTTAAAGAGGTCAGATGGTTTCTTCACGGAAAATGAGGTGGAAAAGGCAGAACTTCTCCTGCAAACTCACTTTCCACTTTGTAAAACCATCACCAACACCGACAGCTGTTACGAAACGGTTCCCATCAGGAAACCGGACTGGAGCCTGGCTGCAGCCATAGTAACAGAGCAAAGAATAAGATGGGCCATTGGTACGCTTAGTCCCTACAAGGCCCCAGGTACGGACGGTATCCTCCCCGTTCATCTACAGAAAGGGATGGAACAGCTTATGGTGTTCCTCATTCGTATTTTCCGGGGTAGCCTAGCTATGGGCAACATACCTAGGGCATGGAGGACGGCCAGGGTGATCTTAATCCCGAAAGTGGGGAAAAAGGACCCCTTTCACCCCAAATCTTTCAGGCCGATCAGCCTGACATCCTTCTTGCTAAAAACCCTTGAAAAGATAGTTGATAATCACATCAGGATCTCGTACCTAGTGTCCAGTCCCCTGCATGATCACCAACATGCCTATAGAGAAGGAAAGTCGACAGAATCGGCTCTCATTGACCTAGTAAACAGTCTTCAGTGCTCAGTGAAGGCCAAAGACGTTGCTCTCTGTGCTTTCATGGACATAGAGGGCGCTTTTGATAACACAGCTCATGATGTTGTGGTTAGGGCGCTTCAGGGAAAAGGGGTAACCAGGACTTACTCTCTGGCTAGGCAAGCTCCTTGACTCTAGAATTGCGGAAGTCACTGTCAACAATTTGACGGTCAGGGCCCAAACCACCAAAGGTTGTCCACAGGAATGTGTCCTATCACCTCTCCTCTGGAGTCTCATGGTGGACGAGCTACTAGTCAAACTTACAGATAATGGGTTTGAATGCCAAGGCTACGCTGATGACATTACCATTGTCTGTAAAGGCAACTTCGAGAACACGCTTTGTGATAGAATAACTCTGGGTCTTAAACTCTGCTTGGACTGGTGCAAGGACGTGGGGCTGAATATCAATCCAGCAAAAACCACAATTGTCGCCTTCACCAATCGTTACAAGTTAAAGTCCATAAGACCCATATCTGTTGGGGGTACGGTAATTCCACTCTCTACGGAGACAAAGTATCTGGGGTAATCTTGGACAAGAGACTACTGTGGAAACAGCATATTGAGCATGCGGTACGCAATGCCACAATAGCCCAAATGTGCTGTAGGTCTCTCGGAGGGAAAAACTGGGGTGTGTCCCCAAAAATCCTTCTGTGGATGTACACAGCAATGGTGAGGCCCATAGTCAGCTACGGCGCTGCGGTATGGGCGGGACGTGTTGACCTGGATGTCACCAAACGGCAACTGGGCAAACTCCAGAGACTTGCCTGCACGTGCATCTCGGGCGCAATGCGTACCTGCCCGTCCTCAGCACTGGACGTACTGCTAGGACTTCCGCCTTTGCATGTCTACATCAAACACAGTGCGAACAGGTCTATTATGAGAGTGGCAGGAGCGAACGCAATCACCTCTGTCACTAGTGCAACTGGCACACTGTTGGCCTTTCCGCAAGATGCGCAGATGGGCCTTTTTAGTTTTGAGAAGCTCTTTAAAACGGAGCTTAGCAATAAAGCAGAATGGACTAGTCTGTCAACCACCTATAATGTGAAACCACATGCTATTATATGGTACACGGACGGATCATTAACAGATGAGGGTGCTGGAGCTGGAGTCTGCGGACCCCGACTCAAGTATCATGAGCCCCTGGGCAAATTCGCCAGCATTTTCCAAGCGGAAGTGCACGCGATTGAAAGATGTGCTACCTTTAACTTTGAGAGGGGATACGTTCATAGAGACATAGCCATTTTCTCAGACAGCCAGGCAGCGATAAAAGCACTTAGTGCTTTTAAAATCGTTTCCAAACTAGTTTGGCAATGTATCGAAGCACTCAATAGGTTGGGCAGTAAGAACAAAGTCACCATCTATTGGGTACCGGGACATGCGGGTGTTCCCGGTAATGAGGTCGCCGATATTTTGGCCAGGAGAGGAGCTAGCACTCCTTTCCAGGGCCCTGAACCTTTCTGTGGGCTAGGACCAGGGTTTATCAGTCAGAGCAGTCGCATCGATCTGCTCAACGCATGTGAGGACGCTTGGCGGCTTTAACATGGGGCAAGACAGAGCAAGCGACTGCTGGGTAGCTACAACAAGAAGAGAACTGAGGACTGTCTGAAGTTGAGCAAAAGATCTCTTCGTATAGTCACGGGTTTCTTGACCGGGCACTGCAGACTGCGCAAGCATCTGCATAATCTCAGGTTAGGGGAAGACAGTCTTTGCAGACTGTGTCTGGAGGGGGATGAGACTCCAGAGCACCTGCTTGAGGAGTGTCCCGCCATCAGCCGACTGAGGCTCTCTCTTCTGGGGAGCCTCTTTCTGTCTACAGAGACCATGCCACATCGTCGCGTTCCTGCGATCGATCGGGCTGTTTGAGGAGCTGTAACTCACAAAATAGTAAGAGGGCACAATAGATCCTAGTGGTCGCAGTGCATGATCCTCGTTCCAATAATAATAATAATAATGTCGTAGAATGCTCCGATCGAAATGAAATTTCATAGTGAACAAGCCCGACATGATCTTAGCAATCTGTGAAAGTTTCATCAATATAGGTTCAGCAGTTTGGCCGGAAATCGTGTTGATATGGTAAATTTGTATGGTGGCTATGTCGTAGAATTCTCCGATCGGGATGAAATTTCATAGTGAACAAACCCGACATGACCTAAGCAATCTGTGAAAGTTTCATCAAGATCGGTTCAGCAGTTTGGCCGGAAATCGTGTTGATATGGTAAATTTATATGGTGGCTATATCGTAGAATGCTCCGATCGGGATGAAATTGCATAGTGAACAACCCCGACATGATCTAAGCAATCTGTGAAAGTTTCATCAAGATCGCTTCAGCAGTTTGGCCGGAAATCGTGTTAAAACAGACAGACGGACGGACACGTGGAAATCAATTTCTGAGCTCGTCCTGATCATTTTGATATATAGTTTATGGGGTCTCCCATCATTCCTTTAAGGCGTTACAGATTCATGACAAACTCAATATACCCTGTTTCACATGTGAAGGGTATAATTACAACCGTTAGTCAAAAACCAAAATTTCAAAATATGTTCAGTCTGAGAAAAAAGCAGATAATATTCCTTTCGCAAGGAATATAAAAATAAAGTAATATAACATTCGATAATGAGATTAAAGTGATAGAGTTTGACGTAGAGAATATAGTACAAGAATTAGCAGAAGGGATTGCAAACAAATGCCAACCAAGAGTTGAAGGTTGCAAAATCAAAGTAGAGGAGTTGCCATTGCTTGCAAAAATGCAGATACCCATCTTTAATGGGGATTCAAAAAAATGGGATCTGTTTTCAAAATTATTTAATGTGTTGATTCAGTCTTGGGAAGATTTGAGTCCATCTCTTTAAGCAAGATGCGTGGTGTCACATTTGCTATTAGGCTCCGCGGAAAATTTCGATGCGACTTGGGAATAGTTAAACAAGCGTTATGAAAACCAACGGAAAATATTTTCCGAACAGTAAAAGAGGCAAGATGCGTTGTGTCGCATATGCTTCAGTTTTGGAGTTGCCAGTGCTGAGTGATTCAGCAGAGCACTTTTAAGCATTTATTGATTCAATTAATAAATCAATTAATTTAATAAAATTAGGCGGGCTTCTCGGTCAAAATACAGAATTTGGGTGGATAGTGACTGGGTGTAAATATAGTCGCGTCAATAATTGAATCTAAAGATTTGGATAGGTTTTGAGAGGTAGAAGAGGATGATGAAGAAGATGCAGAAACAGAAATCTGCGAAGAAAACTTCACAAGAATAACGAAAAGAAAATTAGATGGAAAATACACAGTAATAATTCTGTTTAAAGAAAAAAAGAGTTAGGAGAATCAAGACCACAAAACAATAGTAAGGTTCCTAAACTTAAAAAAAAGAGAAAATCCAATGGCATTTCATCCTGCCGGCTGGACCTCACTTCGGAGGTACTTGGGATGCCGGAGTTATTTTTTAACCTTTTTTAATTGGAAGACCAACTTTAGATAGCATAGAATCAGAAACACAGCATAAAATAGGCAATTCGGATAGATGGAAATTGATTCAGAGAATGAAAAAAGAGTTTTGGTTGAAATGGAAAGAAGACTATTTATTTACTCTTCAACAAAGAAGTAAGTGGAAACAAGTAAGAACGCTCTAGTCGGGAGAGCCCGACTAGAAGATACCCTGAACCCAGTTGCAATAAATATATTTAATTTATATAAGACTTTGGTATACTGGCTTAGCTTCCATCGATAAAGTTCAATATCTCCGGTGTTTCTCAACCGATTTGGACGAAATTTTCAAAAAAGTTCTATCATTATCCATTACTTCAACCCTCATTTTTAGATTTTCCAAATTCGATATTTTATTGTTATCGATATTATGTGTGTATCGGAAACCAGAATAGTTATCGATAATTTGAAGCAAACTTGTTCTGCTCATGGTATAGGAGAACTTAAATACAAAATCAGAAGTCTCTAGCTCTTGTAGTCTCTGAGATCCACGCGTTCATACAGACGGACAGACGGACAGATGGACAGACGGACAGACGGACAGACAGACGGACAGACGGACATGGCTATATCGTCTCGGCTGTTGATGCTGATCAAGAATATATCTACTTTATAGGGTCGGAGATGCTTCCTTCTGCCTGTTACATACTTTAATTACCCATTTTATGGGTTAAGGGTATAAAAAGAGACACGGGATATACAAATTGGACAGATTGTAAAAATGAAAGAAGAAAACTGTCTTCCAGCAAGATGACCCTTGGGTAAAGTAGAAGAAGTTCATAAGGGCAATGACAACAAGTGGAAACGTTGCAGTCGGACGCAACCGACTGCGGTATACTCGATACCAGTATTAAAAATTTTGATGCCCATCCATGTGGGATGTCAATTGCTATCTTCATACCAAATTTGGTGACTCTAGCTCAAAGTTTGTAAAAGTGGGGAAAGGGGGACTGGGGGCGGTATGGTTGGGCGTGGCATTCAAATTTTTGGTGCAGATCTATGTGGAATGTCAATTGCTATCTTCATACCAAATTTGGTGACTCTAGCTCGAAGTGTGTACAAAGTGGGGAAAGGGGGGCTGCGGGCGGTATGGTTGGGCGTGGCATCCAAATTTTTGCTGCAGATCCTTGTGGAATGTCAAATGCTACCTTCATAACAAATTTGGTGATTCTAGCTCGAAGTTTGTATAAAGTGGGGAAAGGGGGGCTGCGGGCGGTATGGTTGGGCGTGGCATCCAAATTTTTGCTGCAAATCCTTGTGGAATATCAAATGCTACCTTCATATCAAATATGGTGACTCTAGCTCGAAGTTTGTATAAAGTGGGAAAGGGGGGCTGCGGGCGGTATGGTTGGGCGTGGCATCCAAGTTTTTGCTGCAGATCCTTGTGGAATGTCAAATGCTACCTTCATAACAAATTTGGTGACTCTAGCTCAAAGTTTGTAAAAGTGGGGAAAGGGGGGCTGGGGCGGTATGGTTGGGCGTGGTATTCAAATTTTTGGTGCCGATCTATGTGGGATGTCAATTGCTATCTTCATACCAAATTTGGTGGGGAAGTTTGTATAAAGTGGGGAAAGGGGGGCTGCGGGCGGTATGGTTGGGCGTGGCATCCAAATTTTTGCTGCAGATCCTTGTGGAATGTCAAATGCTACCTTCATAACAAATTTGGTGACTCTAGCTCAAGGTTTGTAAAAGTGGGGAAAGGGGGGCTGGGGGCGGTATGGTTGGGCGTGGTATTCAAATTTTTGGTGCCGATCTATGTGGGATGTCAATTGCTACCTTCATACCAAATTTGGTGACTCTAGTTCGAAGCATGTAAAAGGTGGTGAAAGGGGGGCTATGGGGCTTGGGGCGGTATGGGTGGGCCTGGCATTCAAATTTTTGCTTCCGATCCATGTGGGATGTCAAATGCTCTCTTCATACCAAATTTGGTGACTCTAGCTCAAAGTTTGTAAAAGTGGGGAAAGGGGGGCTGGGGGCGGTATGGTTGGGCGTGGTATTCAAATTTTTGGTGCCGATCTATGTGGGATGTCAATTGCTATCTTCATACCAAATTTGGTGACTCTAGCTCGAAGTGTGTACAAAGTGGGGAAAGGGGGGCTGCGGGCGGTATGGTTGGGCGTGGCATCCAAATTTTTGCTGCAGATCCTTGTGGAATGTCAAATGCTACCTTCATAACAAATTTGGTGATTCTAGCTCGAAGTTTGTATAAAGTGGGGAAAGGGGGGCTGCGGGCGGTATGGTTGGGCGTGGCATCCAAATTTTTGCTGCAAATCCTTGTGGAATATCAAATGCTACCTTCATATCAAATATGGTGACTCTAGCTCGAAGTTTGTATAAAGTGGGGAAAGGGGGGCTGCGGGCGGTATGGTTGGGCGTGGCATCCAAGTTTTTGCTGCAGATCCTTGTGGAATGTCAAATGCTACCTTCATAACAAATTTGGTGACTCTAGCTCAAAGTTTGTAAAAGTGGGGAAAGGGGGGCTGGGGGCGGTATGGTTGGGCGTGGTATTCAAATTTTTGGTGCCGATCTATGTGGGATGTCAACTGCTATCTTCATACCAAATTTGGTGGGGAAGTTTGTATAAAGTGGGGAAAGGGGGGCTGCGGGCGGTATGGTTGGGCGTGGCATCCAAATTTTTGCTGCAGATCCTTGTGGAATGTCAAATGCTACCTTCATAACAAATTTGGTGACTCTAGCTCAAAGTTTGTAAAAGTGGGGAAAGGGGGGCTGGGGGCGGTATGGTTGGGCGTGGTATTCAAATTTTTGGTGCCGATCTATGTGGGATGTCAATTGCTATCTTCATACCAAATTTGGTGACTCTAGCTCGAAGTTTGTATAAAGTGGGGAAAGGGGGCTGCGGGCGGTATGGTTGGGCGTGGCATCCAAATTTTTGCTGCAGATCCTTGTGGAATGTCAAATGCTACCTTCATACCAAATTTGGTGACTCTAGTTCGAAGCATGTAAAAGGTGGTTAAAGGGGGCTATGGGGCTTGGGGCGGTATGGGTGGGCCTGGCATTCAAATTTTTGCTTCCGATCCATGTGGGATGTCAAATGCTCTCTTCATACCAAATTTGGTGACTCTAGCTCAAAGCTTGTAAAAGTGGGGAAAGGGGGGCTGGGGGCGGTATGGTTGGGCGTGGTATTCAAATTTTTGGTGGCGATCTATGTGGGATGTCATTTCTATCTTCATACCAAATTTGGTGACTCTAGCTCGAAGTTTGTATAAAGTGGGGAAAGGGGGGCTGCGGCCCGGGTTCACAGCGCGAGGCGGGGGGGGAAGACGGGGGGGCGAGTGGGC
>JARNME010000308.1:228772-292385 GCA_030179655.1 Scaptomyza flava | reverse complement strand
CTAGCTCAAAGTTGTTAAAAGTGGGGAAAGGGGGGCTGGGGGCGGTATGGTTGGGCGTGGTATTCAAATTTTTGGTGCCGATCTATGTGGGATGTCAATTGCTATCTTCATACCAAATTTGGTGACTCTAGCTCGAAGTTTGTATAAAGTGGGAAAGGGGGGCTGCGGGCGGTATGGTTGGTCGTGGTATTCAAATTTTTGGTGCCGATCTATGTGGGATGTCAATTGCTATCTTCATACCAAATTTGGTGACTCTAGCTCGAAGTTTGTATAAAGTGTGGGAAAGGGGGGCTGCGGGCGGTATGGTTGGGCGTGGCATCCAAATTTTTGCTGCAGATCCTTGTGGAACGTCAAATGCTACCTTCATACCAAATTTGGTGACTCTAGCTCAAAGTTTGTATAAAGTGGGGAAAGGGGGGCTGCGGGCGGTATGGTTTGGCGTGGCATCCAAATTTTTGCTGCAGATCCTTGTGGAATGTCAAATGCTACCTTCATACCAAATTTGGTGACTCTAGCTCGAAGCATGTAAAAGGTGGTGAAAGGGGGGCTATGGGGCTTGGGGCGGTATGGGTGGGCGTGGCTTTCAAATTTTTGCTGCCGATCCATGTGGGATTTCAATTGCTCTCTTCATACCAAATTTGGTGACTCTAGCTCGAAGTTTGTATAAAGTGGGGAAAGGGGGCTGGGGGCGGTATGGTTGGGCGTGGCATCCAAATTTTTGCTGCAGGTCCTTGTGGAATGTCAAATGCTACCTTCATACCAAATTTGGTGACTCTAGCTCAAAGTTTGTATAAGGTGGGGAAAGGGGGGCGGAATGGATGGGCTAGGCTCCAAAACTTTGATGCAGATTGTTGGGGGTCGTTGCCAGCTATCTTCCTACCAAATTTGGTGGCTCTAGCTCCACTACTATGGAATATACACGCATTCCCGTTTCTGACGAAGCGTTGGGGCAGATGGGGGTGGCTAGGGCGTTATTGGTGGGCGTGGCATCCAAACTTTTGATGCAGTTTTTGGGGGGTCATCATCATCTATCTTGGCACCAAATTTGGTGACTCTAGCTAAAAAACTGTGGGAGATATAGGCTTTTCTGATTTCTAAATGCGGGGGGGCTGGGGGCGGGATGGGTGGGCGTGGCTCCAAAACTTTGATGCAGTTCTTTTGGGGTCGTTACCAGCTATCTTCCTACCAAATTTGGTGGCTCTAGCTCCACTACTCTGGAAGATACACGCATTCCCGTTTTTTACGAAGCGTTGGGGCATCTGGGGGCGGCTAGGGCGGTATTGGTGGGCGTGGCATCCAAACTTTTGGTGCAGTTTTTGGGGGGTCATCATCAGCTAAATTGGCACCAAATTTGGTGGCTCTAGCTCAAAAACTGTGGGAGATATAGGCTTTTTTGACTTTAAAATGCGGGGGGTCTGGGGGTGGAATGGGGGGGCGTGGCTCCATGTGGGATGTCAAATGCTCTCTTCATACCAAATTTGGTGACTCTAGCTCAAAGTTTGTAAAAGTGGGGAAAGGGGGGCTGGGGGCGGTATGGTTGGGCGTGGTATTCAAATTTTTGGTGCCGATCTATGTGGGATGTCAATTGCTATCTTCATACCAAATTTGGTGACTCTAGCTCGAAGTGTGTATAAAGTGGGGAAAGGGGGGCTGCGGGCGGTATGGTTGGGCGTGGCATCCAAATTTTTGCTGCAGATCCTTGTGGAATGTCAAATGCTACCTTCATAACAAATTTGGTGACTCTAGCTCGAAGTTTGTATAAAGTGGGGAAAGGGGGGCTGCGGGCGGTATGGTTGGGCGTGGCATCCAAATTTTTGCTGCAAATCCTTGTGGAATATCAAATGCTACCTTCATATCAAATATGGTGACTCTAGCTCGAAGTTTGTATAAAGTGGGGAAAGGGGGGCTGCGGGCGGTATGGTTGGGCGTGGCATCCAAGTTTTTGCTGCAGATCCTTGTGGAATGTCAAATGCTACCTTCATAACAAATTTGGTGACTCTAGCTCAAAGTTTGTAAAAGTGGGGAAAGGGGGGCTGGGGGCGGTATGGTTGGGCGTGGTATTCAAATTTTTGGTGCCGATCTATGTGGGATGTCAATTGCTATCTTCATACCAAATTTGGTGGGGAAGTTTGTATAAAGTGGGGAAAGGGGGGCTGCGGGCGGTATGGTTGGGCGTGGCATCCAAATTTTTGCTGCAGATCCTTGTGGAATGTCAAATGCTACCTTCATAACAAATTTGGTGACTCTAGCTCAAAGTTTGTAAAAGTGGGGAAAGGGGGCTGGGGGCGGTATGGTTGGGCGTGGTATTCAAATTTTTGGTGCCGATCTATGTGGGATGTCAATTGCTATCTTCATACCAAATTTGGTGACTCTAGCTCGAAGTTTGTATAAAGTGGGGAAAGGGGGGCTGCGGGCGGTATGGTTGGGCGTGGCATCCAAATTTTTGCTGCAGATCCTTGTGGAATGTCAAATGCTACCTTCATACCAAATTTGGTGACTCTAGTTCGAAGCATGTAAAAGGTGGTGAAAGGGGGGCTATGGGGCTTGGGGCGGTATGGGTGGGCCTGGCATTCAAATTTTTGCTTCCGATCCATGTGGGATGTCAAATGCTCTCTTCATACCAAATTTGGTGACTCTAGCTCAAAGTTTGTAAAAGTGGGGAAAGGGGGGCTGGGGGCGGTATGGTTGGGCGTGGTATTCAAATTTTTGGTGGCGATCTATGTGGGATGTCAATTTCTATCTTCATACCAAATTTGGTGACTCTAGCTCGAAGTGTGTACAAAGTGGGGAAAGGGGGGCTGCGGGCGGTATGGTTGGGCGTGGCATCCAAATTTTTGCTGCAGATCCTTGTGGAATGTCAAATGCTACCTTCATAACAAATTTGGTGACTCTAGCTCAAAGTTGTTAAAAGTGGGGAAAGGGGGGCTGGGGGCGGTATGGTTGGGCGTGGTATTCAAATTTTTGGTGCCGATCTATGTGGGATGTCAATTGCTATCTTCATACCAAATTTGGTGACTCTAGCTCGAAGTTTGTATAAAGTGGGGAAAGGGGGGCTGCGGGCGGTATGGTTGGTCGTGGTATTCAAATTTTTGGTGCCGATCTATGTGGGATGTCAATTGCTATCTTCATACCAAATTTGGTGACTCTAGCTCGAAGTTTGTATAAAGTGTGGGAAAGGGGGGCTGCGGGCGGTATGGTTGGGCGTGGCATCCAAATTTTTGCTGCAGATCCTTGTGGAACGTCAAATGCTACCTTCATACCAAATTTGGTGACTCTAGCTCAAAGTTTGTATAAAGTGGGGAAAGGGGGGCTGCGGGCGGTATGGTTTGGCGTGGCATCCAAATTTTTGCTGCAGATCCTTGTGGAATGTCAAATGCTACCTTCATACCAAATTTGGTGACTCTAGCTCGAAGCATGTAAAAGGTGGTGAAAGGGGGGCTATGGGGCTTGGTGCGGTATGGGTGGGCGTGGCTTTCAAATTTTTGCTGCCGATCCATGTGGGATTTCAATTGCTCTCTTCATACCAAATTTGGTGACTCTAGCTCGAAGTTTGTATAAAGTGGGGAAAGGGGGGCTGGGGGCGGTATGGTTGGGCGTGGCATCCAAATTTTTGCTGCAGGTCCTTGTGGAATGTCAAATGCTACCTTCATACCAAATTTGGTGACTCTAGCTCAAAGTTTGTATAAGGTGGGGAAAGGGGGGCGGAATGGATGGGCTAGGCTCCAAAACTTTGATGCAGATTGTTGGGGGTCGTTGCCAGCTATCTTCCTACCAAATTTGGTGGCTCTAGCTCCACTACTATGGAATATACACGCATTCCCGTTTCTGACGAAGCGTTGGGGCAGATGGGGGTGGCTAGGGCGTTATTGGTGGGCGTGGCATCCAAACTTTTGATGCAGTTTTTGGGGGGTCATCATCATCTATCTTGGCACCAAATTTGGTGACTCTAGCTAAAAAACTGTGGGAGATATAGGCTTTTCTGATTTCTAAATGCGGGGGGGGCTGGGGGCGGGATGGGTGGGCGTGGCTCCAAAACTTTGATGCAGTTCTTTTGGGGTCGTTACCAGCTATCTTCCTACCAAATTTGGTGGCTCTAGCTCCACTACTCTGGAAGATACACGCATTCCCGTTTTTTACGAAGCGTTGGGGCATCTGGGGGCGGCTAGGGCGGTATTGGTGGGCGTGGCATCCAAACTTTTGGTGCAGTTTTTGGGGGGTCATCATCAGCTAAATTGGCACCAAATTTGGTGGCTCTAGCTCAAAAACTGTGGGAGATATAGGCTTTTTGACTTTAAAATGCGGGGGGTCTGGGGGTGGAATGGGGGGGCGTGGCTCCAAAATTTTTGATGCAGTTTTTTGGGGGTTGCTAGTAGCTATCTTCTTACCAAATTTGGTAGTTCTAGCTGTAAGGGTGTGTGAAATATGCGGATTTATCGTTTTTGAGTTATCGAATTTATCGATTTGCCAGCCCCCCAGTTATCGTAGAACCCCAATCTTGACACTTTAATTTACTATCCCATAGAAAAAGAGAATTGGAAAGTTTCAAGTCCCTAGCTTGAAGGGTGTGGAAAAAACTTGCACACATACGGACGGACAGACGGACAGACGGACGGACGGACAGACGGACAGACACCATGATGGACATTGCACAAAACCAATATACTCTTTACCTTCGGTATCGAGTATAATAAAGTTAGGGTAGTAAAAGTAAAGTTACTGGATGGTTTCTCCATAAGACCAATAACCAAAGTGTGCCCGCTTAATGGCAAACAGACACACGATAAAAATTAGAATGAAGAAAAAAATAATAACGATGAAAAGAGTAGCTCTAAAAGACTCAAAGTCTCAAAGCTTGGATTAATGATGATGCTGTTACTGATGCTATTCTGCCAAGTATCAAGCACAACATCGTTAAGAGAAGAAGAAATGAAATGGGCAATAAAGATTATGAATAGCTCTTCCGCAATGTATCTGGATCGAATGGGCGAGGTAGAGATAGTGTCGACTTTTTGGGATTTAGTCATTTTTTACGACATGGACCCATATTTTGAAATGCTGCATAGGGGAAGCAAACTAGTGCAAAAAATGAGAATTGCATGTAAGAAGCTCCATTAGTTCGAGGGCTCGTTAAATCACATTATGTTTGGTATAATGGATGCCGACGATAGGGTAGCGATGGAGGTAAACATGAAAGGATTACTTCAAAATCAGTACAACTTAAAGGCATTAGAGGAAAAACAACAGTAAGGCATAGATTCTACAACAAATATAATAAAGAAGACCACAGAGGATATAAATAGAAACTTTGGGAGAATGAATGATCGAATAGAGAACATGACCGAAATTCTCAAGGAAAGTTATTATGTTTATAAGGAATCCATTAGTTTCTTCATATTAACCAAAGAACTTAGTACTTTAATTGATGAGTGTGACAAAATACAAGCAAGTGTAAAAGGATTACTAATTGACATTAATCATGGGCGTTTGAGCCCGAACATTTTAAAACCAAGACAATTAAGAGACGAGATCTTAAAAATAAAAGATAGCCTATCCGAAAAATGAGTACTATCAAAAAAAAGAAATAATACTGAAATTAAGGAGATTTATACATTGCTGGAGGAAAAGGGAATTTTTATAGGAAATAAACTTGTCATACATGCCAAAATACAATTGTTCAGCAGGCATCCATCTCAACTCTTATGAGTTCTACCAGTAGCGAGATGGGCATTTGTTAACTCAGTTAAACTCAGAGTTTTTAGTATACAACTTTGAAATGAATTCATACCATCTAATGAAAGAATCCATATTAAATAAAACAGTGCCAGTAATAATGCCTGCGAAACATCACATATCAAACCAAACAGACCATCAACTGGTATATATAAATCTATTGTAAGATCTAAAACATACTGGGTAGAATTAGAAGGCAGGAGCACGTCGCTCTTTAAGAACCTGCGACTGCTTGGATACAATGTGAGAAAACACCCTCAGAAATAATAAACTTGCCAGAACAAGGAACATTATCTATTTGATCTGACTGTACATCTAGAAAATAAGATAAATTACTAATTGCTCACCATAAAATACAATCAGAAAGGCAAGAAACCATTATTCCTTCTTAAGTAGGAGAAATAAATGAAATACCAAAGATTATGTGGGATCCAATAGCAGCAACCAATATTAGTACTTCAGTGGAATTGAATAGGTTACTAGGCAAAGCCCAACAATGAAAAGACCATCACGTAGAATTAAATAGGTAAAACTTTCATCACGTGTCTCGACATGCTTCGTTAATATTTGTATTAGTTTTGATGGTAATATTGATTTAATATGTAATAAGGAAAATAACTGTAACTAATAAACTACGGGCCATCACCTTTGTTGGCCCGCCGCAGAATGTTCACGCATGAACACTTGACACCAAGTCTCAATAGAGTCTTGGTGAAATTTACAAAACTACACTTTAACCCAGCTGCATGTTACTGCAGCAAGAGCTAAAAATATAAATAAACCATAACAAAAGATAAGGTCACCAAAGATTGTGGAAAGACCTACACTAATGTTTAAAATAGAAAATAACCTAAACAAATAATGATTCGACTATCTGCTGGCGATAATGTGCCACCGCAGACCTACTCTAAGACATCTTGTTAGAATATAAGGACTAGGATTTGTAAGGATAAAATTAGTATCTATACAGTACTTAACGGAACACTATTGTTGAGCTATCTTCATACCAAATTTGGTGACTCTAGCTCAAAGTTTGTAAAAGGTGGGGGAAGGGAGCTGGGGGTGGTGTGGGTGGACCTGCCATCCAAATTGTTGATGCAGATCTTTGTGGAATGTCATTTGCTATTTTCATACCAAATTTAGTGACTCTAGCTCATAGTTTGTAAAAGACGTGGGAAGGGGGAATGGGGTTTGTATGGGTGGGCCTGCCATCCAAATTTTTTATGCAGTTCTTTTGGGGACGTTACCAGTTATCTTCATACCAAAGTTGGTGGCTCTAGTTCAAACACTGTGATTGATACACGCATTCCCGTTTTTAAGGAGACAGTAGGGCCGAAGGGGGCGGCTAGGATGGTATGATTTGGCGTGGCATCCAAAGCTTTTATGCAGTTTTTAGGGGGTCATCGTCACCTATCTTGGCTTTAAATTTGGTGGGTCTAGCTCTGTGGGAGGTATAGGGTTTTTTGCGGGGGGCTGGGGGTGGAATGTGTGGGCGTGGCTCCAAAATTTTGGATGCAGTTTTTGGGGGTGCTAGTAGCTATCTTCTTACCAAATTTGGTAGTTCTAGCTGTAAGGATGTGTGAAATATGTGGATTTATCGGTTTTGAGTAATCGAATCTATCGATTTGCCAGCCCCCGAGTTATCGCAAAACTCCAATCTTGACACTATATTCGTCCCAGCCATAGATAAGAATAATTCAAAAGTCTAAAGGCCTGTACGCATGAGCCCCGTACAGCTCCCGTACCGTATTCATGAGTTTTACGACCGTAACAACAAGTGTTGCAAAAAGCACATATTGTGGCGGTAGGCTAATAACTTTCTCTTTATAAATCGGAAATGCAACTGTGTTTTGTATACTTAAATTCACGACCAAAGCGCGCTTCTTTTGTGTTTGAGTACAACTAACGCCCTGCTGCTGGCGGTTAACCGTTAACTGTTAGTAAATGGGCACGAGAAAATGGGTTGGCCTTAAATCCAGCAAAATCTAAATGCCTTATAATATAAAAAGCTTTTGAGCACAAATAACTTTAACAAGCTTAATATGGATGGAGTTGAAATAAATTATGCAAACAAAACTGATAATTTATGTAGGTGTAACATTAAAAAAAAAAAAACACTTTCTTGGACTGATCATGTCAATAAAACTGTTGGAAAAGTTTATGGTGTCCTAAAGCAACTTTCCTCAACTCAACGTTTCTTGCCAGTCAGCATTAAGACTACCATTGCAAAAGCAATGGTTGCACCCATACTAATGTAAGGTATAGAGATTTTTGGCAAAGGCAGTTCAGCTAGTCAAAATAAATTGAAGGTTGCGCTTAATAACATTGTTCGCTATGTATTTAATCTAAAAAGAAACGAACATATAGCCAGCCATGCTAATAAATTATTTGACTAACCTCATTAACCATTAGATTCGAGCTCTTCTCCATAAAATTATGTATACCAAACAGCCTGAGTATCTTTTTAGCATTCTTGGATTTAGCACGTCCCAAAGAACCAGTAATATAGTTTGTTTAAAGGCCTGTACGCATGAGCCCCGTACAGCTCCCGTACAGTATACATGAGTTTTACGACCGTAACAACAAGTGTTAAAAAAAGCACATATTGTGGCGGTGGGCTAATAACTTTCCCTTAATAAATCGGAAACGCAGCTTTGTTTTGTACACTTGAATTCAAAATAATGATTCACCACCAAAGCGCGCTACTTTTGTGTTTGAGTACAACTAACTGTTGCTGGCGGTTGTGAAAAAAGCAGGCTGCAATACCAAAAAGCATTTTAGTGAACCCTTATTTGATGGGCAGAGCTGAGATTACTAAAGATTATGCTAAACATAAACCGAAACCACTTAAAAGACTCAAAGCAAATTCACCTAACAGATCTATACCCTGTAATAGATCAGTGGCAGTACAATCCAGTTTATATTGGTTTCGAACCAACTGGGAATGCAGCCGACCAACGGGAAAAATTTGAATAAGATTCCCATTGTACAAATGGGATTCTAATACAAAAAGATGCGGCATCTTCGAATACCAATTACATACTTGCATCTTGCTCTAGTGGAATCGGGGTATAACAGAACTGCAGACCTAAAATGTAAGTACTGCACTGACGCTGTACGGGACCATTTTTTGTATATGAAGTTTTTGCTGTACGGGAGCTGTACAGGCGTCTGCGTACAGGCCTTTAATAAGTATACCTCGGTTGTATGTATGCGGCCGATACATAGCGACTGACAACTAATACCGAAAAAAGCAACAAGAAGGCACAGTCTCGCACAAGGCATTCTTATATAGGTAGTCTCACTCCGCTCTCTCGTTGCCTTACGAAAATAAAACGCAAAAAAAAGTCGTGCGCGTATGTGCGTCGCTCACAACGTTCGCAACAAGACTGAATCGTAAGGCAACAGAAAAAGAGAGCGAGCAAAAGAGCTGGACTACTTATATAAGTATGCCTTGGTCTCGCACATGATACAATCAATCATGGTGAAACAATATTGTTTCACCATGCAATCAATACGGTAGTGTCATACGAGAGAGCCAGATACCAATGTATATGAACGTGTGAGTGCGACAGAGAGCGCCACGTTGCTCTCTTGATTTTACTCTCTTGCCTCTGTTAGGGAACTGTTTTGCAAATGCGAGTGAGTTAGGTATAAGAAGTGTTTTGTTTGTATAAGAGTTGTGTCGTTCGCAAACGAACGAACAAAAAATAACTATTCGCTGAAGTTAACGAACTGAATAAGTTCATCTTCATATATCTTTTCGGTTCAGTTGTTCACTTTAGCTCGCTAGCATTCAGTAGTGATTTTTTTTGGCTGTTATGTATGTTTTTTAGCTAGTTTTAGCTGGTATGGTAGCACCTTTTTCTTTGTTTTCGTTCACTATTTTCGACTTGGTATGGTAGCTCTCATTCACTTATTATTGTGGCGGGCAAATGCAAAAGTTATTACAATGTCTCTTAAGCGTAAATTTAGTGAAATATGGAATCATTTTGAAACAAAGTGCAAGTACTGCAAGTCTAACTTAAGAATAGCTGGAGGCTCTCAGAGCAGTTTGAGCCTTCAAATAAAAACCAAACATCCAGCAGCAATTGAGGCGTTTTAGCGCCAAAACGAGCAACCTGCTAATTCTGCAGCACAATCTACGCAGCAAAAATTTACTGCATTTGTTCAAAAGCCACCGCCAGCGCGACAAAGTGAGCAATGTGATCCACAACTGGTCAAAATGATTTCGATTTGGAGGAGCCAGATTTTCAAAAATTTGTTGACATTATCTCGAAGTGTCCAGGCTATAAGATGCCCACTCGTTAAACGCTATCTTACGTTTAACTGCCAAATTTGCAAAATGTTAAGAACAAACTATCTTCAGCTTCAGCAGTGTGTCTTACAACGGATGGATGCACTTTGCTAACTAACGAGAGCTACATTGCTGTAATCGCCCATTTTATTGAAAAGGATGCAATGGTTCTATCTTCGCATATGCTTGCACGTGAAGCTTTTGGGGAGACTCACACAAGCCAAAATCTTTGCGCTCTGATTAAAAAAATTGCAATTAATTGGAATATCCAAAATAAAATAACTGCAGTTGCGTCTGATAATGCGACCAACATAGTATCTGCGATTAAGATAAGCAATTGGCGTTATATTGCATGCTTTGCCCACACATTGAAAATTATTGTTCAAAAAGGATTAGCCAAAGTTAACAGTTTGAGGTTGAAAGCCAATGCAACTGTCGAATATTTTCATCGCAGCTCAGCTGGATTAAAAAATTTTAAAGATATTCAGCGACAATTAAAAAACTTACTCAGAATGTTCCTACTCGTTGGAATTCTATTTTAAAAGAAGGTGTCATGCAGAGCATTTCAACTCTACGTCCCGATCTTTGCTTGACAGAGCCAGAATCGGAAATGTTTTTAAAATATTTTGCCAATGCTAAAGCCGTTTTTCGAAATAACGACTGAAATTTCTGCCGAGAAAAAAGTTACGCTGTCGAAAGTAATTGTAATGGCAAACTTATTACACTAAGCCACGGCAAAACAAAATGCCAGCAATGGCAAAATGATGAAAGCCGGCTTAGTGATTTTGAGAGTAACATCCTGTACTATAATTGTTTTTTGGGCTTGGTTCATATTAGAGGTCTGCATGGCTGCTTTCACAACATACGCCAAGTTGAATGAATTCGAATTGAATTCAGTTGAGTGAATGCGAGGCACAAAACGAAACGAATGAATATGAACATCGATGCGTGTTGCTTCATTCCATACGGCACTCAGTAAAAATGAATTAGAATAAATGAAGCGTAAAACGGAATGAACAATTTGGCAAAGCCGAAGACATTCGAGTTACTCGAGTTACTCGAGCTGTACTATTGTGAAGCACGCGGTCATCAAAAATGGACGGGGGCAAAAAAGCGGACGAAATTATATGTTGTTTGTGTTTCGCTGTTGTTTTTATGCATATAATATATGTATTTTGGTTTATATCTCTACATTGACTCTCGTTTTTTCCATTCTTTTATTTTCCTGCGCACGAAAACAAAACAACAACAAGCCGGAGTGGCATTCGAATGCATTCGAAACGCAAACTCTTATTCTCACGCATTCCCACTCATTCAATTCGTCTTTTTTCGTTTGAATGTTGTGCGACTGAGTCTGACGCGAGCACACTCATTCACTCAAATTTGTTCGGTCTTGCATTCAAATTCACTCAACTCACTTTGCGCATTGTTCTTTCGAACATGTTATTTTTGCCATTCATGCAGACCTCTAGTTCATATCCAAAACTCATGCCAATCTAGCTTAGGAGTCACATTTTCGAACTCTACGCTAATCTCTTTTTCTTCTTCTATTTCCATAAGCATTGCTTAAACAGAAGCTAGGACATGTTCTTTTTTCTCCTCTGTCAGTAATTTAATTTCTTCGAAAGGTGGATTTAAGAACACTCCAATGTAGTGGGCAGTAGATGGCTGAAAACGGCTATTTAGTGACATCAATGTTGAACGCTTTAGAATTGTTATAATTTCCGAGTCTATAGCATCTGTGCGACATAATTTTTTTCGAACCAAAGTGCAAAAGTATGAATAGTAGCCACTTTATCGCCGCTTGACTTAAAAATTTTTTGAAATGTCTTAAAAATGACAGTAATTGTTCAAGAAGAATGAAGTCCATTTTAGATACTCGCCGAACTTCATTTTTTTTTAGCAACAGAATCTTAACTTCCTCTTGGGTTTTATAAATGCTCT
Organism: Scaptomyza flava; assembly: GCA_030179655.1. Taxonomy (NCBI): domain Eukaryota; kingdom Metazoa; phylum Arthropoda; class Insecta; order Diptera; family Drosophilidae; genus Scaptomyza; species Scaptomyza flava. The sequence goes on along the minus strand of JARNME010000308.1, from coordinate 280,414 downwards.
CAAGCATAATGTAAATGGAATTCCATCGTGTTTTCACGTCTTGCTTTAAAGCAGTTGTCAATTTGTTGTTTAATTCCGAATACTTAAAATATTTTACAAGGGCTAAAATTTTTTTAATTTCAGGCATAACATTTTTCTATAACGTCTCCCACTACTAAAAATAAATTGTGACAAGTCCAAGAAAGCCTGTTGTATTGGCAGAAAGCATTTACTACATGTGCGCCTTTATATGTGACCACCACAGCATTTCGCTTCGGCTCAATTTGAAAGTCCTCCAATATTTCTGTAAATTTTTTAATGTTTTTCGGTCCTCCGAAAATTGTCTTATTCCTAAGAGTGCGACTTTTAAGACAAAAAATGCATTAACATAATACGCAGTTAGCGATATAAAACTCCTTTGAGTGTACTGGTCTGTCCACATATCTTTTGTGAAGGCTAGATGCTGATCCACAAAGTCGGCCATAATTTGCTCCTTCAATTTATTGTAATGGTCCACAATAACAGATGTGGTGAGTGTTTTGCGGGATACAGCAACATCGTTGTAGTCTGTTCTTCCAATCTCCGCAACTGTATTTATTAGTGCCTGTGCATACTTGCGAAAACCTCGACCTGCAAAAACAAACTTAATAGAATTGATAGAAAAATACCTGTTTTATTTTGTAGTTACTGTAGTTACTAATCTCGCGGCATCGCTCTCGGATGTCCATTTGTAAAGGAAAGGGGAGATTTAAATTGGATGGTCGGGAGCGAGGCCGCAGGATTAAAAGCTAGTACATGAATGTAGATCAGCGATCGGCAAACTAACACAACTATACTTTTATTGCTCTGTGTTGAAAACTATGTTCGCGGACGAAGTAAACAGTGCACTGAAAAAAATGTATAAGTTGGCAAATCAAAAAAGTTTGCGTAATTTTTATTCTAGTTCTTTTTAATTATTTAGTCCAGGTCTGTTTCTTCATATTAGTATTTTATTCTTAGTAGGTCGTCTAATGTTTATTTGAAATTTTATTTATATTTTTAGTTTTTATATTTTTTAATGTTGAGCCATATTTTCATTGAAAAAATTCATTCAATCTTCAGTTTTTTACAGTGAAATAACTTAAGCATTTAAAAAAGTTGCGCAGCGAGATCTTGCCTGGGTGAATGCTGAACAGCAACTGACTTGATTTGCTTTGCCGAAGCGGGAGCAACACAACTGCCGAAAGCCGAACAGCGAGCGCTTGTATTAGTTTTTTTACAGCGTACAGAGTAACAACAAAATATTGCTGGCCTATAGTCTGCTATTATGGCAGTGCTATTAAAGCAGTGCTTTAGGAAACGCTAAATTTGCTGATCGCTGAATTTGATGCATAGAACGAATCCTCATGAATGACAGCCACTTATATTCTGTTACACTTAGCGGTAGTAAGTCTTTCGCCACTAAGCCTAGCTGCTTTTTCGCCAGAATATCCAGAGCTCGCTGCGACACTTCCTTCTTCGCAAATATGTCCAGTATTGTTTGTTTTTTTGCTGCACGATGGAACACTCACGCATTTATGGCGAAGTAGTGCGCCAGTGCCGGTAATCAACTTTTGCATTGTCTTACTCTATCATTAAAATGACTACCAAACATCGCTTTTTGCGTTTTCCTTCTTAATAAGGAATAGCGTTTTCTATTACTTACCGCGACACGTTATACTTCTTTGACTTTTTAAAATGTACGTTATGGGACAGTGACAAGACAAGACACGAAATTTGTTTTTAAACACGAACACGACGTGGCACGAAAAAAAAACACGGCCCGACCCATCTCTAATTTCTACACAATAATATGTGATATATGGGCAATTCTCTGGTGTCGTTCGTGACGGTCGTACGCATTGCAAGTGGTAAAAAGGTCAAAACAAGACGGATTTTCAAAATTCCTTTTTCACTATATTGTTGCTCTTAATTAGCCATACAATTGGTGCTTAGGAATTTTTTGGGTAACAGTTAGTTTTCGAGATTTTTTAAAAAAACCGACGGGTACGCACGTGACAAAAACAGAAGTGGTTTTCGCGACGAGCAATTCAAACTCAGATTTCAGCGAAAGTAAAAGCAGTATTTTGATGCGGTTAAATGATAAGTGTTGTGAATTGAATAACCTTTAAAATAGTTTTTATTTTACGCGAATGCGACTTGTACTTTTTTTTTAATTCAATTTAATCCAGGTTCGTTACGTTACGTAACGTTCGTGACATTTTTTCCACAATGAAATTTATGGTGTTTCGGTCGCTTTTTTTCGAAAATGTATAAAGAAAACTGCTTAAGAAAACATGTTTCAAGAAAAGCATCCAATACAATTTGTTTATTTATTTTATTTTAACAATTTTTATATATAGCAAAAATAAGGAGAGCTATAAACGTAATTTTAATTCCGAGTATGCAGTTCTAGCTGCTGTTAATTCTTGGAATTGGTTAGAAAAAAAGTTTAATTGTGAAATACCATGTATGCTTTTCACTTTTTTCTATTTTTCATTTAACTTATACAATAAGGAATCATTTTCAATTTGTTCGGTCGACATAAACATCATCTTAACACCATTAATATTATTTTCTGCCAATCGATAAAATGCAAACGCATCTGCTAGAATAGTGTTTTGAGATTTTGTAACCTGCCAGACTTTTCTTTTAATTATTGCTACGACTCCATCAACAGCTCCCTTACCATGTGAAGTTGCAAAGAAGTTCCATTCTATTAATGAAAATCCTAATTCTTCTCTAACATCAGCTAAACTAGATAGTATATATTTGTTTTTAAACTGAGAGCAGCTCCCATCAGAAAAAATAAATACTTTTGAGACATTTTTAAAAGTTATATTAATTTATTTTAGGATTTTAATTAAAAAAATATAAACGTCGTGTTTGTTGTGCGTAAGCTTATCACTTATTATAGCAAATGACTGTGTCGCTCCTGCCAACCAAGTTACACAAGTAAAAATCGTAACCTGCTGATAACTTAAGTGAGCACTTTGAATTTCATTTTGATTTGTTAGTCTGTAGTTTTCCGCAAATTCTATTTGAAGGACTACTTCATTAGGACCTAAGTTTTTTTTTGGTATCCTCAAAATACTTGTTCTGAGCCCTTTTAACAAAAAAATGAGTTTTAAAAGATGGCAGTTTCGACTCTAAATCTACTAAAAGATCAGAAAAAGTACCGACTGTTTCCGTAAGGGCTACTCTGTTATTTATTTTGCGCCATTGCTGCCAGTTCACTTCATCTTCCATATTTGATAAATATGACAAGGGAAGATATTGGTATTTTAAATCTTTTAGGCAGTCTTTGCAGTTGTTTGTCATGCAGTTTTCACTTAAAATATTGCAGCAAACAGATTTTAAAAAGCCTTCAAAATTGCTTGAAAACGACGGTATAACTTTTGAGCAGCTATCTAACAAAAATCCAAAATTAGCATGGTACATGCAAACACACATATTGTGTGGCATTTTGCTTATAAGTTGTACTTGGCGTGGGCGCAACCTATAAAAAGTGGACTTGCCCACTACTGCGCCTGAAAAATCTTTTTTATATAGCTCATATGCTTCGGACACTGTCATTAACATAAAGCGCTTAGCAATGATCTCGCCTTTTATCAATAATGTGTCCTTTTTTCCTGAAGCTTGCACACTAATACTGTCGCTTACATAAAACTCCTCAACAGATTTAACATCACTTTCTGTCTTTCTTGCTTAAATTTGGGCTGCTATAATTTTTTTGTTCGGGATGATTGTATTTCTTACACAATACATCGAGCACCTTCAATACTTTTTCTATATCTTTTGGCAACGCATTCTCCACTTTTTTTTACAGCTTTAGCCAATGTTTGCTTGGTTTTGTACGGCTCGATTTGTTCTGCATTCGCAACTTGTTTCTTCTTTTCCCTCCTCCGTTTTTGTCTTATGTTTACAGAGAGCCTATTTTGTTTAATTATTTCCGGGTTCCCCTCGGCCAAAGCTTTCCTCTCTTGTCTGTATCTTCGCATTTTTTCTATGTTTTTATTTCTGTGGTCTTGAAATTTTATTTGATCTTCCTTCAACTTTTCTCTCCACCGTTTGGCTTTCTCTTTGTTTTTTTCACTGCGGCTTTTGCTCATCTATATTCAAATATTTTTAAAAGTAATAATTTACAAAAAAACAAAAAAAAAAAAAAAAAATTTTTTTTCACTTACGGTGACGTGCGTGACAAACTTTGAATTAGTATAAAAAATACAAAAATTCATATTTTTTTTCAAAATGTCTGTTTGCACACAAAATTTGATGCAATTCTTGCATGTACTTTCGATGCACTGACAACAAATGTAGCTTTTCGGTAACGTTCGATACAACGAAATATGCGATAAAACAACTCCAAAAAAAAAACAGTTGTTTGCTATCGCATAGTTCTTTTTGCATATATTTTTGATTATGTGTACCCACTGAGAGACTTTAGAGTGAAACACTCAATTCAAAAGCTCTCTCTTCAAGAATATTGAGAAGAACAAATGATGCAATGAAATTGACAAAACGGTAACATATGCACTTGCTCGACTTTGAACTTGAATTTTTCGGATTGGGTTATAGATAAATGTAAAATTTCTTTTGATTAATTAAATTTCATCAATTCTGAATCAAAACATGAAATAAGCAAGGCCCTACAATGAGTTTCATATTTTTGGTCTCGGTTGACCTTTCTGTGGAAATGCCCATATTTAAAAAGGTATGCATTTATTAGCTTTTGAAAATAGAATGCAAAACGTTAATACATTTTTAGCTTTTTTCAGCCCCGAAATAGCGTGGTAGTGGAAAATGGAATATACTTATGTGCCTTAAAATTTTTAAATTTCAAATAAAAATTAATTTATGGAGTAAATTATTGTTGATTGTGGCACATTATTGCGCATCAAAATAAGATAAGACAAAAACATAACAAAACGGTCTTAAATTTAACGAACAAAAACGAACGATGAACAGAAGTGATCAAGTTAGGGAAAAAAATCGAACGAATAAATAGAACGATTTAGTTCACTGATTGGAACAGAACGAACGAACTTGTTCAGTTAAGGCCCAATATTTCAATGTCCGGTTAAATTTTCGTTTAGCTAACTGCCGCATTATTTTGCTGGTCGAGCTAAAACAGTTTGGTTGTCTCAAAGCCAAAATAACCTTTCATCGATAAGTAACTATCGCCTTAACAGCGTTGCCACATATATACACAGCGTTGCCATTTATAGCGAGCGGCTCAGCTGTTTTTTGTTATTGTTTTGGTCGGTACTGGCAAATTTTGCATATTTTAAATATATAATATATAAAATTAAAATGAACACGCCTGATTGCAAACGGTTCCGTGGGAAAAACTTTTCGCTTTCTGAGGAGCATTTGTTGGTGGAACTAGTGGAGTCGAATCAGCATATTTTAGAGTGCAAGAAGAGCGACGCCGTTACGTGGAAGCAAAAAGACGAAGCCTGGCAGAAACTTGCTGCTCAGTTCACTGCGCAAACTGGTGTTAGTCGTTAGTGGAAAGCCTTGAAAGTCAAATATGCTGTGCGATGCCATTTTTCTTTAATAACAAAATAAATATACAATATAAGGGACAGCTGTTTGCTTTATCGATGATTCTTATCGATATATCGTGACTTCAACGCGCTATAAATTTTAACCGACACCCAGCCTTCCGGTTAGTTTGTTTCTCATATACTCCTAACCAAACATTGGGAGACTCAAATCGACTAAACTTAGAATAAGTTGACTAACCGGACATTGAAATATTGGGCCTTAATTGAACAATGTTTACCAAATATAGTTTGTATACGGTCGACGCAACTATGTTGCGTTGTTAAAATAAAATTAAGAGTTTGAATAAAACGCAGATGATTAAACAAACGTAATAATTTGTATACTCGATACCGAAGTTAAAGAGTGTATTGGGTTTGTGCAATGTCCGTCATGGTGTCTGTCCGTCACCCTTCAAGCTAGAGACTTGAAACTTTGCAATTATCTTTATCTATAGGATAGTAAATTAAAGTGTCAAGATTGGGGTTATACGATAACTGGGGTCTGGCAAATCGATAAATTCGATAACTCAAAACCGATAAATCCACATATTTCGCACCTTGCAACACCTTACAACTCCTTACAACTAGAAATACCAAATTTAGTAAGAAGATATCTACTAGCAACCACCAAAAAACTGCGTAAAAAATGTTGGAGCCACTCCCACCCATTCCGCCCCCAGCCTCCTGCATTTTGAAATCAGAAATGGCCATATCTCCCACAGTTTTTGAGCTAGAGCCACCAAATTTGATGCCAAGTTAGGTGATGATGACCCCACAAGTTATGACGCCCACCAATACTGCCCTAGCCGCCCCCATCCACCCCAACGCTTCGTAAAAACGGGAATGCGTGTATCTTCCAGAGTTGTGGAGCTAGAGCCACCAAATTTGGTAGGAAGATAGCTGGCTATAACCCCCAAAAATCTGCACCAAAGTTTTGGAGCCACGCCCACCCATTGCGTCCTCCTTTCCCCAACTTTTACAAATTTTTAGCTTGAGTCACCAAATTTGGTATGAAGATACCAACTGACATTCCTCATAGATCTGCATCACATATTTGGATGCCACGCCCACTCATACCGCCCCAAACCACCTTTCAACACCTTTTACAAACTTCGAGCTAGAGTCACTAAATTCTGTATCAAGATAGCAATTGACATTTTACAAAGATCTGCATCAAAAATTTGGATACCACACCCACCCCTACAGCCACAGCCCCCCCATTACAAACCTTTTACAAACTTCGAGCTAGAGTCACCAAATGTGGTATGAAGATAGCGATTGACATCCCACATAGATCGGCACCAAAAATTTGAATACCACGCCCAACCATACCGCCCCCAGCCCCCCTTTCCCCACGTTTACAAACTTTGAGCTAGAGTCACCAAATTTGTTATGAAGGTAGCATTTGACATTCCACAAGGATCTGCAGCAAAAATTTGGATGCCACGCCCAACCATACCGCCCGCAGCCCACCTTTTACCACCTTTTACATGCTTCGAGCTAGAGTCACCAAATTTGGTATGAAGGTAGCATTTGACATTCCACAAAGATCTGCTGCAAAAATTTGGATGCCACACTCACCCAATCCGCTCCAGCCCTCCTTTCCCAACTTTTTACAAACTTTGAGCTAGAGTCAACTAATTTTGATTGAATATAGCAACTGACATTTCACAAAGATCTGCATCAAAAATTTGGATGCCACGCCCACCCATACCGCCCCCAGCCCCTCTTTCACCACCTTTTACAATTTTTGAGCAAGATTGAGCAAATTTTGAAGGAAGATAGCTGGTGGCATCTCCATCTGCATCGGAGAATCTTTATGGCAGCGTACACCCCTGACACATCCGTATCCCTTTGCAATCAGGCCGCTTTTTACCGGTTTTAATATTGGTATCGGGTATGCCGCAGTCGGCTGCGTCCGTCTGCATCGTTTTCACTTGTTAATAACAAATTTTATAAATATTTTAAACCTAAAAACACAAGTCACAAGTCAAATCTTAACCTAAAAAAAACAAACATCAAGAAAAATAACAAACAGAAAAAAATTCGTCCGCATCAAAGTCTTACCCGAACCACAAGCACTTGCGACTGTCGATTGGTATCCGAAAAAAGAGAGCGCTCTCTCTGATGACACTACCCTGGTTATTCTTTCATGATGCGGTATATACATCAGTGCTGCCAATTCCGCTTTTTTCCCGTCAGATCTGGCTTTTTTCAAAACGCGATTGCGGGAATAATTTTCAAATATTGTATGGGGCAGCTTTTTTCTGTATAAGTCATTTGGTATCATTTGTATGTAAATAGCTTATTTTGCTATATTTTTTCGCCTATCTAGCTTTTTTTGCTCAAAAAAAGTTGGCAGCACTGATATACATGCATGCTGCGCGCAGCGTGCGAATACATTAACAAACTGTGACTGTACTTGTCGTGCGTGTGAGTCCGCTCTTGATCAAAAGCCCAAAGAGGCGGCTCAAAGTTTGAATAGAGAGCGCACATCGCTCTTATATATCTCGATAACCAAGCGAGTTATCGATAGATTGATACATGATATTTTCGTCTTATATTTTCGAGTTTTACAAGAATCAATCTTCAGACCTTGTCGCCTAAGGAATCGTAGAATCCCCAATTTCTCGTATACCATAAGCAGAACAAGTTTGCTTCAAATTATCGATAACTATTCTGGTTTCCGATATACACATGCCACCGACTACAAAAAATATCGAATTTGGAAAATGTAAAAATGGGTGTTTAAATAATGGGTAACCATATAACTTTTTTGAAAATTTCGTCCAAATCGGTTAAGAAAAACTGGAGATATCGAATTTAATCGAATGTAGTTAAGTCAGTATACCAAAGTTCAGGGTTCATGGTATCTTCTAGTCGGGCTCACCCGACTAGAGCCTTCTTACTTGTTTCTTGTTAATGTATAGTAAATTATATATGGAATAAAGAGTATAAACATTTTTTCAAATCGCCTTACTGTTTTCTTCATCATTCGGTCCAAAATGTGAAATATGCAAAAGTGTACTTACTTTTGCTCCCCACTGTTGATAAGCTTGGGACCTTAGATATGGAGTATAGGCTCTCCAATACCATGTGCAGCACAATTTTGTTTGAAAAATGTCCAGTTTCCGGTAAAATAATGATATCGATAACACTCAAATCTTGAACATGGAATACTTGAAAATTTAGAGCTTTAATCAAAGCAATGAACACCTTTGAACTTTTCATTGAAATCGGTTACGAAACACCTAAGATATTGAAGATAGGAGCTTAGTCTTTATGAGGTTAAAGGTTACTTTTTGTCGAGAGTTCTAGACTAAAGCCTTCTTAAATGTTTTTTATTTGTTTGTTTCGGTTTTATTAAGCCAAACATTTTAAAAGTGGTTGACATTTATTCCGACTAGAAAGACTTATATGAGTACTTATTTACCATTGATTAAAGTAAGATCTGTATTAGAAAATCTGCGTGAGTTTTATTATTTTCAACCCGACGGTCGTGTTATACATATTAACCAAGCCATGTTACCCACTGTCAAACCTGGTCGAACGAGCGGTCAGAGAACAACCCTGCAGACTTATACCCCGATTCCATTAGGCTGCATCTTTCATTAACAGCGAGTGAAAGATGTAGGTGATTCCACTATAAATCCAATTGCATAGTTGCATCTTGATTTAACAGGGTCTGTAAAAAGACAGCAGACAGCTGTTTGTGTATTATACGTTTATATTTAATTGGAAGCAAATATGAGTTCGAACACAAATTAAATTAGTGAAGCTAAAAAAGTAAAAATTATTGCTTTAATTTTTGCGCAAAATGCAAACATGGTTTAACGAATATCCCAGATTGTTTGGACAGGCACTTGATGACAAGCTGTTTTACTCAAATTGGCACTGTTAAAACCAAGTATCGATTACAAATTTCATACTATCGACTATGTTAAAGCTCTGTTCAGTGCTCTGTAAAATTAACTTCTAACATTCCCAGTTGGTCGGTTTCGAACCAACTGGGAATTCATCCGACCAACGGGGAAAATTTGAATAAGATTCCCATTGTACAAATGGGATTCTAATACAAAAAGATGCGGCATCTTCGAATACCAATTACATACTTGCATCTTGATCTAGTGGAATCGGGGTATAAGCAAGCCGCAGAGTATATCCACTGGAGCTGAAAGATATCTATCTATGGTGGAACGGTCCTGCGGACCCGCCAGTGCGGGGCAGCTGTAAAGGAGACACTCTTCACATTAAAATTCTCTTTCTGGCTTCACTCGAAGAAGCCAGCAAGCAGGAACCTTAAAAGCTTCTGGGGTTTGCCCGAAGCACACACACTCCGCAGGAACAGACACAAAGATAGTCCCAACCATCTCCAACCACCGGCCCCATTAAGGACTCTTTTTAACTGTATATGTGTGACACTCCCTGGAGAGTCAGCCGGTCCAACCTAACCTAATCTAATATACATTCCAGTAGCGTATCGTGCCTGGGCGGGCTCCCGTATAAAAATTGGTTTTGGGGCCCTTAGAAAGGGTAAAGATTTCTTACAAAAGAAAAAAAAAAATCTTTTCATAAAATCTACAAAAATATTTATTCATTAAAATTATTCATGTGTCACGTTTTCCAAAATGTTTGCATGCAATTCAAATTAAAAAAATACGGCAAACTAATTTATTAAATTATTTATAGCTGATGATGACCTTATGACTCAGGTCTGACAGAAGTTCCTGTCCCATCGAAGTTCTTAGTTAATTTTTTATTAGTTTTAATTTTGAAAAACTTTTTTCAGCAAATGCGGTTTCAACTGGAAGGGTCAAGTATAACAAGTAAGAAGGCTCTAGTCGGGAGAGCCCGACTAGAATATACCCTGAACCCAGTTGCAATCAATAAATTAAGTTTATAATTGACTTTGGTATACTGACTTAGCTTCAATCGATTAAATTCGATATCTCCGGTGTTTCTTAACCGAAATTTTCAGAAAAGTTCTATCGTTACCCATTACTTCAAACCTCATTTTTAGATTTTCCAAATTCGATATTTTTGTTATCGATATTATGTGTATATCGGAAACCAGAATAGTTATCGATAATTTGAAGCAAACTTGTTCTGCTCATGGTATAGGAGAACTTAACTACAAAATCTAAAGTCTCTTGTAGTCTCTGAGATCCACGCGTTCATACAGACGGACAGACAGACAGACAGACGAACATGGCTATGTCGTCTCGGCTGTTGATGCTGATCAAGAATATATATACTTTATGGGGTCGGAGATGCTTCCTTCTGCCTGTTACATACTGTTGCACAAAACCATTATACCCCTGTTTACCCATTTTATGGGCTAAGGGTATAAAAAGCATGCTGTTATTACCTCCGGAACACTGGATGCAAGACTATTGAATTTTATCAGCAATATTTCAATGAGTCTCTTGAGCATGTTTTAAGAGCATTTCATTGGTCATAAAGATTAACTGAGATGTCTTTAATGTATTTAGCCGATAGTTTTTTGGAAGCGTTTAATACCTCTTCGTTTGAAGAAGAACGGAGTTTCTCCGGTTGTTATATTTTGAACATACTACTCAGGTCGCAGGATTCCGGGTCTAAAATTCTGTCTCCTTGTGATCATCACTCATCATCATCTTTCGCATTCTGTTTTTAAAAACATTTTTTATCATCTACTCCTTTGCTAAATTTTTAGACTCATTCAGCAAATTATTGAATGAATTTTGATTTCTTCATCCGCACAATCTATTCAAAAGATTACCTAATAAAGTACTATTTTTCTGCAAGTCAATATGCTGTAGAGCTTTAGAACCAGGATTAATGATATCAAATAGTGAAGAAAAAAATGTGACAAGCACTAAGAAATCATATCTCTAAAATGTTATTACATTTTTACATTCTTCATTTTAATCTTTTTTTCGAAATTAAATTTAGTTGGTACAAAGTTTTCGTGATTGAAAAATAATAATTTTTCTTTACCGCTAATAAAGCGTCGTACCTTGAACTTCAAGGTTTGAAGACCATTTGGTACGATGTCCGTTTACAAGGAGCAAAAGGTTAAAAGTGGAAGCAAAAAGTGTCTTTCTGTAGGCATGTATGTATTTCATTTCTGTAAAATTAGTTTAAGTACGAAGTTGACCGACGCGCATACACGCATACATACGCAAAAATCACTTTGGACGTTTGTGCTTACCAGAACCACTAAGTATAGAATGTTCTAGAATCCAGAGCAATCACTTCGATTTTCGTGCATTCGTGCGGGTTTCGCTGTACATTTGCACGATGGAACCCACAGAACAGTACGGCTGTGAAGCCGACGGTGCGCTCTTGCATTATTTTAGTTAGCGATTCAGTGTTGCCAGGTTAGCTTATTTCAGGCTAGATCTAGCATATTTGAAAATTCAATAGCTTATAAAATTTGCATATAGCTTATAGCTATAAATCTAGCATTTTTCAAAGTTGATTTAGCATATTCTAGCATTAACTTATAATCGTGACTTGAAAGAAATATTTCATAAATTTAAAAGAAGTCAATGTTGCATAAATGCCTAAAATAATTTATGAACAATGCGTCACGTAATTGGTTTGAATATTTTCGAGAAAAAAATAGGTAGAATTGAATTTAACAGAGCACCTACTGCTGAACTCTGGAAGTGTAGCGGGAACTTTGTCTGGTAAATCATTCGAAAGCAGCATAACAGTAAAATATTTACACAGCCTAATTTTTTTTTTATATCTTATGTCAATTCTCCACTTTTGTTTTCGAAAAAAATTATAGCGTTATGTAACAAGTTCTAGTCTGAGGCATTTGTCTGGGTTAGGTATCGGTTACAACATACAACAGTTGGGAATAGGAAGCCCAAACATAAATAAATGTTTCGAAGCAAACACATAACAGTCTTATTGAAGGATAATAAATTAGTTTACAAGCGCCTCCCCAGACCAGAGGGTAGGATGAGGGAGAAGTGGGAAGAGGTAGGGTGAGGGTCAAAAGGAGAGGTATGGTGAGGGGGGAGGGGGGATTGGGGTAAGGTGATGGGGGAGATATGGTGAGGTGGAAGGGGGAGGCAGAGTGAGGGTGAGGGGGAAGGGGGGAGGGTGGTAAGAAATACGATCGATTAGAATTACGATCGATAACTGCTCTTGTTAACTTATGTTGGGCAGAGCAACTACTGCTGAACACAGCTAACGGTCCGATGCATTTGTCTGGGTTAGCTATCGGTAACAACATAAACCAGTTGGGAATTAAAAGCATTTTTTTTTTTCTTGCATTTGGATATAGCTTACTTTTTAGCTTGTTATAGCTTATTTTTTACCAGAATCTAGCTTATGCGGGCGCTCAAAACCTGGCAACACTGTTGCGATTAGACGGAGAGAGGCAGTCGACTGAAACGGTCGATCCACGCAGCTCTGCTGTTTATATGCGTATTTGATTTACGTCTTTGATTTGCGTGTAGGGTTTTGTTATTTTTGGGGTGGGTCTCTGAAAATTGAACAGCGTTGAGTAAATGTGTGTTCACATGCATGCAATAATGTTTGTTTGTATGCAGTGTACAAAAAAAACCAACATTCACGATAACAACTTTGCTGAAACATAAAGCTAAACATTTGACAAATATTATTATTTAAATAAGTTATTTGCTAAATAATGGTTTTAATTTTGTCGTACCTGTTATGTATTTTCTTAACCTATACTTAAATTGAAGCGGTGTCGGATGATCGAATTGTCCACCCCTTGACCGCATGGCTCCAAAAAAATTTTCTACAATGTCTTGATTAAGGCGGCTTGTTAAAATATAACTTAAATTGTATTTTTTAAGCAAGTAGCCATATAATCCATCAAGGGATGAATTGTTTACAATTATCCCTTTTTGGAATGGGAGTCTTTTCAATTTGCCAAATAAATCCGTGTTCATAATTTGCGAAATTTTTCCTAAAATGTCTCTTTGGAATAGCAGTTGCTTTCCATAAGCTTGCGTTGCTTGGATGCAGTTTGAAGTGGACATTTTGGAGTTAAAAATGTCGAACCAATCGTTTAGTAGTTTAAATAAATCGGCAGTTTCGCACGCATTCTCGACATCATAGCCCAATGAATAGCAGCGTCTGATGGAGCTGGCGGTTGTATTCGAAAACAATTGCGTTGCCAATTTAACCTTTTGCTTCGCGAGCGAGCGAGCATTAATGTGGTTTTCGCTTATTTTAAACATAATCGATGCATCTGACTTAGCACAGTGACTGAGTGCCTGTTGAACTGTCGTCTTAGTCAATTTAGTTCCGTTTAATATTAAGCCAGAATCCAAATAGTGGTTGCGGACGACCTTAATTAGGTGCGGCGCATCCGAAAAAACAAAAATTTTTTGTTGCTCATCCTCTGGACGACTAAACCAGGTTTTTGCTGAAAACGAAAAACCAACTTGAACCTTTGCATTGCTTTAATTCCTCTAACACACTTACTTTCTGAGATACCAAGCTCTCTCCATAGTCGTTGGTTTCCTGCACCCAAGTCGGAGACAATTGCCACTACAGGATATCCTTTCAAATGCAGCTTTCTTATAATTGTGTTAAGAGTGTCCACATCCATTCGGGCGTTAAAGTCAAAATAGATGGGCTGCTTCCACGATTTCTTCAAGCCACGAACAATAGCAAGTTGCACATAGTTGCTTGGCTCGTAAACAACGTCCGCTGAGCTGTCTTACTCGAAAGCAGCAGCAACCTTCATCTCGTCAAAAGCCAAGACGTAGAGCTTATCGATCTCATCCATTTCATCATTTTCCATTAAGTCAATGAAGATATTCATTTCTTGTGGGAACGGCATCATTATTTAAGCGTCTCCTCTTATAAGTCTGCCCTCTGTTGGGTGCAGTCTTCCACTGGGAAGCATTAAAATGAGTGTCGCAGATTTGGGAGTTGACACCAAGGTCGCACCCCAGGCTTTCCTCCCATATCTTTCTTTTTGTATCACTTTTCGGTGCATGAATAATTTTTACACCCGGTACATGCTTGCGGCAATAATAGCAGTAGTTCATTTTTTTACTGTCACGTGAGGGTTAATTTAACCTCAAAAAATCAAACGAAAATCGTCCGCGTACAACCTTTCTGTTCGACAAGCAAGCATGCACTGTCGATCAAGGCATACTTAACTAGGTAGCCGCATTCACACTCGCGTCTTGCCTTAAAAAGTGTACACAAAATGAGAACGAAAGAGAGCGAGAGCGAGAGAGCGTTGAATTTCTGGCTTGCGTCAACACTATAAAATGTGTGCGTGCATGCATATACATATTCATATGGAGGAGGCATATCGAAAAGTCTCGAGCAAACTCACTAAGCAGAACGCAAAATAATCGTCCGCGGAGATGCTTCGCACACAACGCTCGGCTCGAGACTGAAATATAAGGCCAAAGAACGAGGGCGACGCGACGCATTAGGCCATGATACAATTAACAGGGTAATGTCATCAGAGAGAGCGCTCTCTTGTTTCGGATACCAATCGACAGTCGCAAAGTGCTTGTCGTTCGGGTAAGACGTAAAACGTAAGACAAACAAAACACTTTTTATACCTAACTCACTCGCACTTACAAAACAATTCCCTAACAGAGGCAAGAGAGTAAAATCAAGAGAGCAACGTGGTGTCTCTGTCGCACTTACACTTTCATATACATTGGTATCTGGCTCTATCGTATGACACTACCCTGTTAATTGTATCATGCATTAGGCTACCTACTTAAGTATGCCTTGCTGTCGATAAGCTACAAAAACGTCGAGCCTCTGCCGCCGACGAGACCAAGGCGTATTTAACCAAGGCGCAAGGCGTATTTAACAAGGTGACAGCAGCGTCGACGTCGCCCTCTTTGCTGTTGCCTTACGGTTTCAGTCTATGGGATAGTAAATTAAAGTGTCAAGATTGGGGTTCTACGATAACTGGGGGGCTGACAAATCGATAAATTCGATAACTCAAAAACGATAAATCCGCATATTTCACACACCCTTACAGCTAGAACTACCAAATTTGGTAAGAAGATAGCTACTAGCAACCCCCAAAAAACTGCACCAAAAATTTTGGAGCCACGCCCCCCCATTCCACCCCCAGACCCCCCGCATTTTAAAGTCAAAAAAGCCTATATCTCCCACAGTTTTTGAGCTGGAGCCACCCAATTTGGTGCCAATTTAGCTGATGATGACCCCCCAAAAACTGCACCAAAAGTTTGGATGCCACGCCCACCAATACCGCCCTAGCCGCCCCCAGATGCCCCAAAGCTTCGTAAAAAACGGGAATGCGTGTATCTTCCAGAGTAGTGGAGCTAGAGCCACCAAATTTGGTAGGAAGATAGCTGGTAACGACCCCAAAAGAACTGCATCAAAGTTTTGGAGCCACGCCCACCCATCCCGCCCCCAGCCCCCCCGCATTTAGAAATCAGAAAAGCCTATGTCTCCCACAGTTTTTTAGCTAGAGTCACCAAATTTGGTGCCAAGATAGATGATGATGACCCCCCAAAAACTGCATCAAAAGTTTGGATGCCACGCCCACCAATAACGCCCTAGCCACCCCCATCTGCCCCAACGCTTCGTCAGAAACGGGAATGCGTGTATATTCCAGAGTAGTGGAGCTAGAGCCACCAAATTTGGTAGGAAGATAGCTGGCAACGACCCCCAACAATCTGCATCAAAGTTTGGAGCCTAGCCCATCCATTCCGCCCCCCTTTCCCCACCTTATACAAACTTTGAGCTAGAGTCACCAAATTTGGTATGAAGGTAGCATTTGACATTCCACATTAATCGGCAGCAAAAATATGGATGCCACGCCCACCCATACCGCCCCAAGCCCCATAGCCCCCCTTTCACCACCTTTTACATGCTTCGAGCTAGAGTCACCAAATTTGGTATGAAGGTAGCATTTGACATTCCACAAGGATCTGCAGCAAAAATTTGGATGCCACGCCCAACCATACCGCCCGCAGCCCCCCTTTCCCCACTTTTACAAACTTTGAGCTAGAGTCACCAAATTTGTTATGAAGGTAGCATTTGACATTCCACAAGGATCTGCAGCAAAAATTTGGATGCCACGCCCAACCATACCGCCCGCAGCCCCCCTTTCCCCACTTTATACAAACATCGAGCTAGAGTCACCAAATTTGGTATGAAGATAGCAATTGACATCCCACATAGATCGGCACCAAAAATTTGAATACCACGCCCAACCATACCGCCCCCAGCCCCCCTTTCCCCACTTTATACAAACTTCGAGCTAGAGTCACCAAATTTGGTATGAAGGTAGCATTTGACATTCCACAAGGATCTGCAGCAAAAATTTGGATGCCACGCCCAACCATACCACCCGCAGCCCCCCTTTCCCCACTTTATACAAACTTCGAGCTAGAGTCACCAAATTTGTTATGAAGGCAGCATTTGACATTCCACAAGGATCTGCAGCAAAAATTTGGATGCCACGCCCAACCATACCGTCCCCAGCCCCCCTTTCCCCACTTTATACAAACATCGAGCTAGAGTCACCAAATTTGGTATGAAGATAGCAATTGACATCCCACATAGATCGGCACCAAAAATTTGAATACCACGCCCAACCATACCGCCCCCAGCCCCCCTTTCACCACTTTATACAAACTTCGAGCTACAGTCACCAAATTTGGTATGAAGAGAGAAATTGACATCCCACATGGATCGGCAGCAAAAATATGGATGCCACGCCCACCCATACCGCCCCAAGCCCCATAGCCCCCCTTTCACCACCTTTTACATGCTTCGAACTAGAGTCACCAAATTTGGTGTGAAGGTAGCATTTGACATTCCACAAGGATCTGCAGCAAAAATTTGGATGCCACGCCCAACCATACCGCCCGCAGCCCCCCTTTCCCACACTTTATACAAACTTCGAGCTAGAGTCACCAAATTTGGTATGAAGATAGCAATTGACATTCCACATAGATCTGCACCAAAAATTTGAATGCCACGCCCAACCATACCGCCCCCAGTCCCCCTTTCCCCACTTTTACAAACTTTGAGCTAGAGTCACCAAATTTGGTATGAAGATAGCAATTGACATCGCACATGGATGGGCATCAAAATTATAAATACTGGTATCGAGTATACCGCAGTCGGTTGCGTCCGACTGCAACGTTTCCACTTGTTAAATATTGTATGGGGCAGCTTTTTTCTGTATGAGTCATTTGGTATCATTTGTATGTAAATAGCTTTTTGTATGCTTTTTTTTTCGCTTATCTAGCTTTTTTTGCTAAAAAAAAATTGGCAGCACTGTGTATACATATGCATGGGAGAAAAAATTTCTTTGAGTTTATTACTCTCTTGCTCTCGCTCAATTTCTCTCGATTGCTTTCACTTTTCGTAAGGCAACGCGACGTTGACGCTGCTGCCACCTTGTTAAATACGCCTTGGTCGGCTCCACAGCCGAACTGCTCTGTGGGTTCCATCGTGTAAATGTATAGCGAAACCCGCACGAATGCACGAAAAACGAAGTGATTGCTCTAGAACATTCTATACTTAGTGCCAGAACGGTCTTTGGAAGACACGATCAAATAGAGACCAAAATATCTGAAATTGCTTGAGCATTCCACTCATTGGTACAGAACAGAGTTGAGTGTGTTTTCTCGATCCATCTTTTCATTATGTCCAAAAGAAACAGTTTTTTTTGGCGGATATTCTGAAAGTGTCGACACTTTTTTGCGAGCTCTGTTTACGCGGAAAAAAAGAAAATGTTTTTTTATACCCTAAGTGTGAAATGGTTTTGTGCAAAAGTATGTAACAGGCAGAAGGAAGCATTTCCGACCCCATAAAGGATATATTTTCTTGATCAGCATCAACAGCCACGACGATATAGCCATGTCCGTCTGTATGAACGCGTGGATCTCAGAGGCTACAAGAGCTAGAGACCTCAGATTTTGTATATAAGTTCTCCTAAACCATGAGCAGAACAATTTTGCTTCAAATTATCGATAACTATTCTGATTTCCGATATACACATGTAATCGATAACAAAAATATCGAATTAGGAAAATGTAAAAATGAGGGTTGAAATAATGAGTAACGGTGCAACTTCTCTAAAAATTTCGTCCAGAAACACTGAGGATATCGAATTTAATCGAATGAAGTTAAGTCAGTATACCAAAGTTCAGGGTTCAGGGTAATTTCTAGTCGGGCTCTCCTGACTTGTTTCTTGTAAATGTATAGTAAATTATATGTGGAATAAAGAGTATAAACATAGTTTCCTATTGCTAATATTTTTCAGGCTCTTGCCCGACATATTGTTGCTTTTTTTACAATCATAAATAGCCGCTAAAAGCTATTTACTGTTGTAACAACACAACGAATATATACTTAACAGAGCGGAACTCAGAATTCACTGAATTCTTGTTGCTGCCAACTTAATTTTAGTGGTTCATCACCAGACCTACGCTTGGGCACCTATACAAAACGAGAGCGAACAGCTGCTTGTGTTGTGAATATTGCTTCCTTGTTTACTTTTCAGGGAAGCCGCCATATTTAAAATGATTTGTTTTGATCATGCAGCGACGCTGTTTTTTTGCTTGTACAACGCTGATTTTGTGTTTGTAAGACATGCAAATATTTTTGATGTTTATATTATTTAAGTAAATATATGAAAACAATTTAAATACTTACTAAAGACATCTACATATATATTATGTTAATATTATTATTTTTATTATATTATGCAATCAGGTATATACTCGTTGGTTCAACACTACCGTACGACCAGTAGCGAACAGAACTGCATACCGAGTATGTTAGTACGGTACTACATTTTTGTGTTTAATTAGTCGTGAGGTGATAAATCAAAAAGATTATTTCTGTTAAATTAATTATAAGAAAATGGGACATAAACTAACATAAAACAGTCGGTTTAAATTAAAGAACAATATTTAATTTTTTTGCATAAAAACATCGAAAACATCGATGTTTCAAAACATATTTTTGCAGCTCTAGTTTACACATACAAATAAAACATTTGCCCCAATATACTCTCATAGAGTTCACACCAATAGTGTATTACTTTTCGATCATTTCATGCCCCAAAAGCAAAGATGTTTACACATCACAAAAGAATAGGTGCAACAATTCAAAAATAAAGCGCCCAACTAGAATACACAATTCAATTTGATAAATATCTTTTCAACAAAAGCAAAATATAACAATAATTTCATATGTAACAAGTATAAACGTTGCAATTGGACGCAACCGATTGCAGTACACTTGGGGCGGCATGGGTGGGCGTGGCATCCAAATTTTTGATGCAGATCTATGTGGAATGTCAGTTGCTATCGTCATACAAAGTTTGGTGACTCTAGCTCAAAGTTTGTAAAAGGTGGGGAAAGGGGCTGGGGGCGGATTGAGTGGGTGTGGCCTCCACATTTTTGCTGCAGATCTGTGTGGAATGTCAATTTCTATCTTCTTACCAAATTTGGTGACTCTAGCTCGAAGTTTGTAAAACGTTGGGGATAGAGGCCGGGGGGGGAGGGGGGGCTGGGGCGGTACGGGTGGGCGTGGCATCAAAATTTTTGCTGCAGATCTTTGTGGAATGTCATTTGCTATCTTCATACCAAATAAGTTGACTCTATCTCTAAGTTTATGAAAGGTGGTCGTAGGGGTAATGGGTGGGCGTGGCTCCAAAACTTTGATGCAGATTTTTGGGAACTCTGGAAGATACACGCATTCCCGCTTTTGACAAAGCGTTGGGGCTGATGGGGACGGCTAGGGCAGTATTGGTTGGCGAATCATCCAAACTTTTGATGCAGTTTTATTTAGGTGGAATGCTAGTTGCTATCTGCTCGTAAGATTTGGTAGTTATAGCTGTAAGGATGTGCGAAATATGTCGATTTATCGGTTTTGAGTTATCGAATTTATTGATTTGCCAGCCCCCTGTTATCGTAGAACCCCAATCTTGACACTTTAATTTACTATCCTATAGATAAAGATAATTTGAAGGTTTCAAGTCTCTAGCTAGAAGGGTGCAGAAAAAAGTTACGAACATACAGACAGGGGGACGGACACCATGACGGACATTCGGTAACGAATGTAAAAATTATACACAAAAGAAAGGAGACTAGGACAACAGGCGGCCGGCCTTACAACCAAATGCAGCTCACTTCGATTGAAGTACAAATTGCTAATCTGTGCTATTTGTATGAGGCTGTTGATAGAGTGACCGGCATAATAACATTTGGTCTCCTGCAGCCCATAAACAATGTAGAGAAAGAGAACATTGAAGAAAAAGACGATGATACGTACGTCATTAATTGTTTATTCATCCATTTAATTTGAATTGCTCTTCTGGAACCTTCCCCTTAAAGGCAAAATTTGGAATGTTAGAACTTATTTTTAGAAAAACTTATCTTTACTATGGAAACCTAATTTAAATAAAATTAAAAAAATTAAAAAACTTAATAAAACAAAGCATATTTATTGATCAAAAACAAAATTTTCATAATTAATACGTCAAAGTATTCTCAAAGAAGCTGCTATGTCGTCTCGAATTTGAGAAGTTGTTTCTGGCTGATTCGAATTTGTTAAAGACATAACTTCTGCGCGTCCTTCAGGAGCTTCAACAATACAAAAATCCTCATCCTTATGTTCGCGGCATAAGTTGTGATGAGCACAGCAAACTTTTACTATGCATGAGACCTTTAAGGGACTATACAATAGGATCTCTTGGAGTAATCTGAATCAGCTTTTAATTACTCCAAAAGTTCTCTCGATTACATTTCTTGCAGAAGCATGACGAAGGTTGAAAGTGTGTTTGTTCGAGCTTGGCGTTGGAGTTCTGTAAGGCGTTAACAGAAAAGGCTCCAACAGATAGCCCGCGTCCACATTGCATGAAAGCTAAAATTCCCCTTTCTATTAAAATAAACCTGTTCGGCACTGCTGGCCCTCATTATCTTGAGTGCCATCGATGCTTTCGAGTGCTTTTTGCATTACGATAGGATTTCCTCCGATCTTTTCATTTAAATGAAATGGGGCTCAAGGAAGTATAATCCAAAGGATCTATTCCAACGGATTGCCCCGACATTGGCAAATTCGTGTCAAATATAAGTCTATTTTCCCTTCGCTCAATTTCCATATCAAGATAGGCAATTTTGTTGTTACTTTATTCTCTGGTCTCCTTAGAGGCCTCAATTCCAGTACTGAAACGATCGATCTTTTTTTCATTATCTTATCGTAACCACTAACTACTAATCTAACGCTGGTCTGATTGGGGTTGTCCCAATCCACGCAACAAATGTTGGACTACTAAATTTTCTTATTGAATTTCCCAGAGCCTCAACGTTAACTTTCAATTTTTCTAAATTTATTTTCAGATTTGTATATAAATCCATATTATACTTAATTTAATTATTTTAACTTTTTTTTAATTTAAATTAAATTTGATTTTGTTTTAATATCAGCTGCTCTTATCTGAATATAAATAAATAAAGATACATAGGTGTTGATGGCCCCCTAAAAAATGTAAAAAAGCTTTGGATGCCACGTCCACCAATACTGCCCTAGCGGCCTCGATCCGCCCAAACGCTTTGTCAAAAACGGGAATGCATGTATCTTTCAGAGCTGTGGAGCTAGAGTCACCAAGTTTGGTAGGAAGATAGCTGACAATGACCCCCAAATATCTGCATCAAAGTTTTGGAGCCACGCCCACCCATTACCCCAATGACCACCTTTGATAAACTTAGAGATAAAGTCAACTAATTTGGTATGAAGATAGCAAATGACATTCCACATAGATCTGCATCAAAAATTTGGATGCCACGCCCGCTTATACCGCCCCCAGCCTTCGTTTTCCCATTTTTAAATAACTTTGAGCAAAAATCACCAAATTTGGAAGGCAGACAGCTTAAGGCATCCCCATCTGCATCGGAGAATAAGGCAGCGTAAGCCCCTGCCACATCCGCACTCCTTTGAATTTAGGTTTCTGTTTACCAGTTTTATACTGGTAACGAGTATACCGCAGTCGGTTGCGTCCAACTGCAACGTTTCCACTTGTTATACCCTTAACCCATAAAATGGGTAAATAAGGGTATAATGGTTTTGTGCAAAAGTTTGTAACAGGCAGAAGGAAGCATCTCCGACCCTATAAAGTACATATATTCTTGATCAGCATCAACAGCCGAGACGATATAGCCATGTCCGTCTGTCCGTCTGTCTGTCCGTCTGTCCGTCTGTCTGTCTGTATGAACGCGTGGATCTCAGAGACTACAAGAGCTAGAGACTTTTGATTTTGTATTTAAGTTCTCCTATACCATGAGCAGAACAAGTTTGCTTCAAATTATCGATAACTATTCTGGTTTCCGATATACACATAATATCGATAACAATAAAATATCGAATTTGGAAAATCTAAAAATGAGGGTTGAAGTAATGGATAATGATAGAACTTTTCTGAAAATTTCGTCCAAATCGGTTGAGAAAAACCGGAGATATTGAACTTAATCGATGGAAGCTAAGCCAGTATACCAAAGTCTTATATAAATTAAATATATTTATTGCAACTGGGTTCAGGGTATCTTCTAGTCGGGCTCTCCCGACTAGAGCCTTCTTACTTGTTTTTAGTTGTGTCTAGACCTAAGACAACGCATATCATCAAAAATTTGTGTGCTTATACTTAGAATTGAGTAACAATCAGTACTTGCACAAACCTGACCAATTTTCTGTACACAAGCGGGTTCAATGGCTGTAAATGGGTTAAGGTGTTAGGAATATGAGTCAAAAATTTAAATAACATGATATATAATTTTTTAAAGAGTTGAGTTCACATTAAATCACACAAGAAGTTATTCATTAGATCTTAATATTAAATCAAAACACAGCAAGACGAAAAACAAAAGTTTTGATCGAAGGGTCTTACTATGTTTTCTAAATGAATATTTAAGATTTATATTTAAGATTTGTCCCATTGACTTTTAAATATTTAAAATATAAATGTGAATTTAATGTGTTATACTTGGTTTAATATAAAATTTGCTGTGTTTATAGGCTATTGGTTGTTGTGCGTGATCCGGTAACTCGAGCCATTTCGGACTATACGCAGGCAGCCAGCAAGAAGTCGGATATGAAGCGCTTTGAGCAGTTGGCATTTGTCAACGGCACCTATTCGGTGGTGGATACCAACTGGGGGCCTGTTAAGATTGGGGTCTATGCCCGATTCTTGGAACACTGGCTACTTTACTTCCCACTTTCGCAGCTGCTCTTCATTAGTGGGGAACGATTGATCATGGATCCGGCATATGAAATTGGTCGCGTGCAGGACTTTTTGGGCTTGGAACGTGTGGTGACCGAGAAGCATTTCTACTTTAATGCCACCAAAGGATTTCCGTGCCTATTCAAATCGGAGGCTCGCTCGACGCCCCACTGCCTGGGCAAGACAAAGGGACGGAATCATCCGCATATCGATTCGAATGCAATTGAGCGTCTTCGAGAGTTTTACCGGCCTTTCAATAATAAGTTTTACCAATTAACTGGCATTAACTTTGCTTGGCCCTGAAAGGAAAAGAGAGAGAGAGCGAGAGAGAAAGAAATGTAGGTTGATGCAAAGAAATTATTTGGCAACAGACTGGTATTTGTTGATTGCATTTTTTATACACATTATTTTACTTAGAATACTTACATACATACTTACCTAAATGTGTGGAGATATATAAGGGAGAAGCCCCAATCTCGGACACTGTACAGAAGTCGGACACCCCCCTTTATTTTGCGAGTTTTGATGCTAGCGCGGTCTAATTACTGTGACAGATAGCTTTCAGTGCCGGCTTTCTTTTGACATGGTCTACAGGTGTTAATACCTAGTTTTGGCTAATTCAGAGACAAAAATTAAAATACCGATATTCCGACCTAAACTTTTTAAAATTTCAACGCTTATGTAATTGAATTATTCCATGATTCAACAAAGGTTAATAAATTTTTTCGTATTCGTTTCATCATGCTCTTTCATATTCTGCAATCAAACATTTTTTTTTTTTCAATATTTTGGGTTTTACATTCAAAAATGTTAAAACCGTGCTTTCTTCTAATCTGGACACTGTTGATGTTTCACAATTGAACACGATTAATTGTAATCGATATTTTCATTCAATTGTATCGATGATCGTGTCATCTTCATATAAATGTATCAAAATGAGCGCGCAACAAGATATGGAAATTGAAATTTTATGGTTTAAATGAAAAAAACCAAATAAAGAAACTTTAAGTTGAATTTTATAGTTAATTGAATAAATAATTTCATAATAAATGGTTTTGATGAAAAAAACCCAAAAAAAAGAATAATTAGTTTGTTTACATATTTCGCGCCATATTAATAAGGTATGTGAGCAATGATGAGCATGCGATGCATAGATCGATACATCAATCGATATATCGATGCATTACTTGCGATACTGCTCATTACGAGTAATAATAATTAATAAAATAATAAATTCGTTTGATTTTCATTGTTTAATTGCATAAAAAACAAAATCTTACATAAAAACATTGATTTGGCATTTTATTTTATTTTATTGGCTGCATTTTCACAAGATAAAAGGGGGTGTCCAACTTCGGGGCACTTTTTTGAAAATCGTGATTTTTTTCATTAAATGTGAAATATATCATTAAACATGAATGAAATGTGTATAATGCCTTATACCAATCGATGCGAAATTGAACAAGCTTTTCAACGATACTAACAGATAAGCTGTACGTTGATTTTGGACAGTCTTATGTCACAAAATCCAAAGGGGTGTCCAAGACTAGGGCTTCTCCCTTACTATGATATCATGTGAATATGCGTCACGCATTATTGTGACCTTTGTGCTCAATCAGGTGTAGCTTCTGTCAAATACCGTACAATATCAAGATGTTGCAATTGTTAAGAAAAGCTTCGTCTCAGGGGTTTGCCTCAGAAACATTTCAAACGGTATACAAAATAACAAAAGCAGTAAGCCATAAGTGTGAGGGAGCGCGATAGCGGATAGCATGTGCAGCCGTTTTTGCTTCAGTTGCACATGCACTCAGCGGCCCGTCAAGTGTATGACAAGCGGCAGGCCAGCAGCAACCAAGAACGGTAAAAATTTTTCACTGTATGTATTCGTGTGTTTCCCTTTTTGCTGGGCCGCTTGTCTAGAATTTTGCTATTTTATATATTGGTAAACATTCTGGCATATACTTCAAAGTTTCCTTTTTATTGTAACTTTGTGTACAAACCCTCCGTTTAAAGAGTTAAGTTTTTTTATCAGAAGAACGAAAAGATCATGTTTTAGAAACAGTGAAATGTATGATGATTGAATATTGCGAAACGATAAAAGACAATCTTAATGACTCGTAGGCGGAAAACTCTTCGCCAAACACGAGTCACGAGTTTCAATAGTTTTTTGACACGATCATCCAAAAAAACTTAAACTTGACTAAAATGCCTTTGATTTAGAAATTGAAAAAATTTTTTTTTATTTTTTGTACCAAAATATGTAATTTTATTTAAAATAAATAAATAATAAATAAAGTTTTTGAAAAAAGTTCTAAATTTTTCGGGCGGGCGGGTTGGGTTCGGGTATGATATTTTTTTTGCCATGGGGTACGGGTAAAGATTCGCGCTGTGGCCCATGGGCTGGGTCGGGTCGGGCGTGAAAAATTAGACCCATGCCCATCTCTACTTCCACTTATGTACACTTCTATTACCTACTTACGTTAACGCAATTGTATTTAAACCATATTTACATATACCTTATATACCCAACACACATACATATGAAAACGCATAGAACAAGTAGAGCTTAACACCGGATTCCTACAGATAATAAGCTGCTAAAGAATTCTTAAAAGACAAAGAAAAAGAAAGTGGAAGCGTTGCAGTCGTACGCAACCGACTGCGGTATACTCGATACCTGTATTAAAACCGGTAAAAACAGGCCTGATTGCAAAGGGGTACGGTCGCGGGAGGGGTTAACACTGTCTCAAAGATTGTCTGATGCAGATAGGGATGCCACAAGCTATCTTCCTACCAAATTTGGTGACCAGCTCAAAAGTTGTAATAGGCTTGGAAAGGGGGCTGGCGGCGTAATGGGTGGGCTGGCATCCAAATATTTGCTGCAGATCTTTGTAGGATGTCAATTGCTATCTTCCATCAAAATTTGGAGATTCTAGCTTAAAGTTTGTAAAAGGTGGGGAAATTAGGGCTGAGGGCGGTACGGGTGGGGTGGCTCCAAAATTCGTGATGCAGTATTTTTGGAGTTGGTAGTAGCTAACTTCTTACCAAATTTGAAAGTTCTAGCTGTAAGGATGTGCGAAATATGTGGATTTATCGGTTTTGAGTTATCGAATTTATCGATTTGCCAGCTCCCCAGCAATCGTAGAACCCCAATCTTGACACTTTAATTTACGTACTTATAGATATAGACAATTGGAAAGTTTCAAGTCTCTAGCTTCAAGGGTGTGGAAAAAAGTTGCAAACATACGGACGGACGGACTGGACGGACACCATTGCGGATATAGCGCAAACCCCTTCGGTATCGAGTATAAAAAATGTACTGATTACATTTACTAATGCACAAATCACACTTATGTACATACCGGACATGTCGTTAATATACATTGGATATTAATGTATGGTATGATAAAAAAGTTCAAGATCTAAATTGCGGGGGCGTGCAATAACGCCTAGTGCACCCCTAAATTGCATCTAAAAAAGACTATCGAAAAAATTTAAATTATTACAATATAAGAAAATTATAATTTAAATGAATTATATCTCTGCTACAGTTTATAAAGTAGTACGAAGAAAAGTAACAGCTGTATTGTTGAAGACATTCGAGAAATGCTAAAACAAGTACAACACTTATTAAAAGAAAGGTGAAAAAGAGCGATGGTGAGTGGGTTGTGACCCCAAATTCTGTGACTCTTGTCAAAGGTGGCGAGGGATAGTGTCATTGCAAAATTTTCATTACGATCTTAACATTTCTTTTAGGTTTGGTGAATCTTGCTTTAAACAACAGATTTCTAATCCTCTTAGCCCATTGCTAAATAGAAGTTTGGTATTAAAATAAACATATATATATACCCAAAAATATTAGCTCTTCAATGATTTAAAGCAATTAAATTATTGAAAGCCTCCTGTTGCCCATCTACAAAATGTCTTAAAATGTGTGAAAATACTACAAGATTCCAAGAAAAAACTTTTTGCTGCTTAGTGTCGTTCGGTAACTGCTTTGTTTGCTCGGTGGATTCCAGCCGTCTTGTCAAGTGAATAACTGAAATATGTAGCTCCTTAAAACGCTTCACGTCGTGCAAAGTTCATGACGACAGTCCACAGACAGGCCAAAATAATTCAATTCTTAAAACAATATTTGAACATAATTACCCTTAGATGTCCTTGAAACTCGTCTATCATGCGGGTGTAAATACAAAATCCTCATAGTTTGTATCATTTGGCAAATCGATAAAAATTGGGGATTCTTCTAGAATCTAAATTCTTAAGCTTGATGGATAGAAATACTCAGCTCGTAATTGCACTATTTAAGGGCTGTTTACTCTTGAATTAACTTAACGTAAGAGTCAGCTGACTCAATCTGCCTTATGGCTGTCAATGTTAAGGCCTAATTACTCGACCAGCGATAAGACGTAAAACGAACCAGAGACGTAAACAGCTGTAGCGATCAACCTTACGGCAAACAATGTTAGCGCTTACTCCAGACGGAAACGAGAAACGTAAAACGAGAGACGTAAAATTTTTCTGCAGAAAACAGAAAGCAGACTCTCGTCTTACGTTTCTCGTTTTACGTCTTATCGCTGGAGTAATTAGGCCTTTAGCGTTAACTCTTAACTTAACGTAACTTAACTTAATTCTGAACCTTGATACAAAGAATACAGATAACGCATTGCGCATAAACAGCCGTTTTCCAGCTGTTTGCGTGACGTCACCCGTGCCCAGTTGAGATTTGAATTGCATATTGCATACAGACATTGTAGTGAATTTGAATAATAACGACTGTTTATAGTGAATTAGTTGATTGAAAATGCGCACATTGGTCACATGTGACGTCAATAACAATTTTAAGAACAATTTGTTATTATTGTTTCATCTTAAAACTGCATAGCACTTCGGGTGTCGAGCCGACTGGAAGCTCTCGCGTTCTTGCTCAAAATTATTTTTGTTTGCGATTAGATGTAGACCCCTTTTAAGGCCTGTTTACTCTCGACATAACTTAACATAACCTAACTTAAGAGTCAGCTGACTCAATCTACCTTATGGCTCTCAATGTTAGCGTTTACTCTCAACATAACAGAACTTAACAGAACATAACTTAATTTTGAACCTGCAGGTTGCAGAAATAACTTAATTCGAACAGTGTTGATTTACGCGAATAGCGAACAGCTGATCAAAAACTGTGTTGTAAAACGTTAAGCGCTTTTTACAAATTCAATTATTGAAATGGATGAGCATAAGTTAATAAATTTTATTGAAAATCATAGTTTAATTTATGATAAAAAGTCAATAGACTTTAAAAATAACATTAAAAAATGAGCAGTTTGGACTGCAATTGCCAAAGAACTTGGTTGCAACGTTGTATTCAAAATGCGCCAACGAGCGGTCGATATATTTTATTTTGTTTAACAGCACTGCTTACATAATTCTACAGCACTGCAAACTGATTTCTTAAGCTAAGTTATGTTGAGAGTAAACGCATACATGCAGGCGTTATTGCATTTCTAAAAGTGCGATGTGCGATGTGAAATAACACCTGCACCATGCGGAAAAAAAATAATTCACCCGCTCTTTGTCCGTACTGTCGGCAAAAAATCACATATACGAAAAAATTATTTAAAAAAAATATATATATATGTATTAAGCATTTGGAATGTCAAAAATTTATTTTTTTGTCAATGATTCATGTTTATATTAAAAATAAAGTAAAATAAACTGAAATATCGTTATTTACAATTTTGTTGCTTTTAATATTAAAAATTTTTAGTAATACAAATCATTTAAAATGTCGCAGGCAAAAATTTTTTTTAACAAAAATCGCGCGAAGCCAATCTTCATGTCGTCTACGGATCGACCTCGTCGAGCTCGTTTGCCAGAGCTCAAGGTTCCGCAATTTTCTAGAGACTACACAGAGTTCGCCAATTTCATCTCGATGTTTGAATCAATTATAGACAAGGATGCGGATCTAACTGACATTGAGCGTTTTCAGCACTTGCGTTCTAGTCTGTCGGGCTCAGCACTTGATGCCATATCGTCTCTTGAACTTTCTGAGGCCAACTATCAAGTGGCTCTCAGCATATTACATAGGCGCTTTAACCCTCCGTTGAGTGAGAAGGTCCGTAGTGACCTATTAACATATTCAACTTGAAATTACTCCTATTTCGGCCACTACGACCCCACCATAAAGTTACTCTGTATTCCAAGAAAATTGTTGCGCATCTTTTAAAAAAAAAAATCAAGGCGATCGGATCATTATTTTAGGAGTTATTGAGGTTTTTCGCACACTAGTACGCGGACGTGTGACAAGGTCCGTAGAGACCTTGTACTGAATTTGCATGGAATAACTCATAAATTCATGTTCTTTGGGCGTAATTATATTTTTTTTTATTATTTGAACACATAACTAATTTTTATTTTCAATTCTGGCTAATTTTATGTTGCCTTTCATGGAAATCAATAATCCAATTCTTTGAATTTACCCTAAATGACTTTGCGTTCAGGTATACGTGCCAAACCAATTCTTTAAATTTACTTCATCCCTAAATGTTTATGCGTTCAGGTATACGTGCCAAAGAGTATAAAAGAAGTTGTAGTTTCGTGAACCAAATCATTTTTGTATCTAGTATTTAGTTATAAACAATAAAAACACAAAAATCCTTTAAAAAAATTTTTTTTCATCAAATTAGCACTATTTTCTAAATAGGTCCCTACAGACCTTGTCACACGATGGTGAAGATCAGAAGTGTCACTCACCGGAGGGTTAATAATAAACGCCTTGTATTTCAGTCACACATCAAGGGCATTCTTGGGCTCAAGAAGGTAGAGACGGCGTCGGCGGACAAACTTCTTGAGTTGTCGGACAAGATTATCGTTTACATGCGTGCTTTGGAGACACTCGGCACTGCACAGGAGATTGCCGGATGTAGTATAGTTAACATATTGCTCGCCAAAGTGGACCTCGCAACGCAGACCATCTGGGAAGAGAGCATCGCCTTGGATAAAATTCCCTCATCGGAGTAGTTTTTTAAGTTTTTTGAGAGCTGTTGTCAAAGGATGGAAACCATGCAGCACGCTATGTCTTATTTCTCGGCATCAAAAGGCAACCCAGCTACAAATTCATGTAGAAAGGCGTTTTTAGCGACACAAACGAACACTGCTTGCGTCTTTTGTAAAACCCCAGGGCACGTCATATATTCCTGCCCCAAGTTTGTAACTTTCAACCCATCGTTACGCTTCAAGGCGGCAAAGAAACTAGGCCTCTGTTTAAACTGCCTAAAAAAAGCACATCAAGCTCAGTCGTGCTCAAGTAGAAATTGTATGACTTGCAATTCTCGGCATCATACTCTTCTACATTTTGATGAAACGCCAGTCACGTCATCGCATTCGCCGAATACTGCCTCTTCGCTGCACCTCTCTTCTTCACATGCTGCATCTGAAGGTGGTGCACTGTTAGCCACAGCAATTGTGCTTCTTAAATATCGCTCTGGCTCCTTACTTCCGGCGCGTGCGTTGTTAGACCCCTTTTACACGATGAAGTTTTTGCGTCTGAGGCATTCGTTTGTAGGCAAAGGGTGAAGAGGGGTTACAGCTGCAAGCAATGCTTCATGACTTGTGAAGCAATGATTTATTTTTCTCATTTTGCTTTGCATTATTCCGATTGCATGTAAACACAGAGTTGCACAGTGTTTGATGTGAATAATAAAGTTGTCGATGCGAAATATCGCACAAGCAAATATTAACGCCAATAGTAAATACATTGTTTTGGTTAAGAAATTATTAGTATAAATTTTCACTGAATCCATTTTATTTACTTGTTACTTCTTAAATCAATTATATGTTTACAAATAAAACAATCGATGGCAAAGATATATGTTTGTCGACCATAAATTTAAATCAGAGTTGCATTTAGTACAAAGAAAATGCTGCATGAAAAAACTTCATCGTGTAAATGCGACCAGATTTGCGAAGATGTTTTAAAACAGAATGAAAAAAAAACTTCATGAGAAAACTTCATCGTGTAAAAGGGGTCGTAGAGAGGGAGCCGACTGAGACGGTCGGTCCACGCAGCTCTGCTGTTTATTTGCCTGTGGGATTTGCGAGTATGGTTTTGTTATTTTTGCGTGTGATGATTTTGTTATTTTTGGGGTGGGATTTTTAAATTTGAACAGTGAATGAATGTTTGCGCTCACATTTATGCATTAATAGTTATTTGTATGCATGTCAAGTGTACAAGAACCTGTCTCAGTATTTTTGATATTTTTATTTTTTTACAGGTGTATATATTTAACTGTCTTATTTTGTTTATTAAAAATAAAAAGCACATATGAAATAATTTTAAAATTTTGCCTTATTATTTATATATTTAATTATATCTATGATTGATGATTACATAATAAATTTCTTTTTTATTAACAAATAATTAAGTCTTATCAAAAAAAATACATTTAAGATAAAGCATTTTTTACAAGCAGCAACAAAAATGTGTAAACACCCAGTAATCTATGAACTCATATTTGTATGCCCACAAGCAGCAACTTAAGAAAATGCTGTTTCGAAGAAGCTTATTTTCTACATTATCAAGTTTGCCGCTCGAGGAGTTAATCACATTGAAATATGTTATTTTATTAGACTATTTTTAGCAATTTCTCAATTATTAGCTTAGCGCCAACTTATTCTAATCAAAATATAAAACTATAACAAATATATTATTAACTTACATATCAACAATAGCACTTATATTATATTAGGGTATCTAACACTCAACATTCGTCTGTTCATACTCCTATTCAACATGTTCGCTATTTAAGTCTATTAGTGTGCGTGTGTGTGTGTATTCTCAAAAGAAGCAAAACAGAACTGCCGCACAAAATATAAAATCGACAATTTCAGACTTCTGCTTGAATCTGCTTTATGCAGTCCAACTTGGAAGGGTAGTATAAACTTAATATGAACTTTGTCAAAATAAATAGCACAACGTGAGATACTTTAATATTAATTATGTTCATATATTTTATTTATGTATCGAAAATAAACTATATTTATATTTATTTATTTATTTATTTATTTATTGTCAGCTAAGAGCAGCTGACATTAAAAAGAAATCAAAATTAATTTAAACTAAAAAATAGTTAAAATAATTGAATTAAGTAAAATATAGAATAATACAGTACGACCTCGGTTAACGCAACCTATTAAAATTTGGCCAGTTGCGAAAACTGAGGTGGTTGCGAAAACTGAGGTGAAATTTTCTGGTGGCCACGCGACCTTTTTAAATAAAAGATGCCTTCGCTTACCTTTAAAATTGAATTTTATCGAATAAGACTTTGTTTAAAGCAAGAATTTCATATTGTTTCACTTATTTTTAAAAAAATTGAGATATTGGGGTCTGTACTTTTTTAAAATTTCTTAAGAAGTAGGAAAATTACGCTCTCTTTGTTTTAGAAACCACGCGTACAATGATTTCTCCATATTATCATTTTCGAAAGCATGTAAAAAAAAACAAAAAGAGAACGAAAGAAAAGTGGTAAAAACGAACTAGAACATACTTTTCCTTAGGAAGTTGCGTTAAATAAGGTAATTTTTTTTTTAAAGTTGCGTTAACAGAGTCAACAATGTTAAGAATTCGGGTGTTGCAATAATCGAGGAGTTGCGTGTAACGAGGGTTGCGTTAACCGAGGTCGTACTGTATATAAATCTGAAAATATAATAAAAAGTTAAAGTTAAGAGCTTTAAGCTCTGGGAAATTCAATAAAAAATTGAGTAGTCCAACATTTGTTGCGTGGATTGGGACAACCCCAATCAGACCAGCGTTAGATTAGTAGTTAGTGGTTACGATAAGATAATGAAAAAAGGATCGATCGTTTCAGTACTGGAATTGAGGCCTCTAAGGAGACCAGAGAATAAAGTAACAACAAAATTGCCTATCTTGATATGGAAATTGAGCGAAGGGAAAATAGACTTATATTTGACACGAATTTGCCAATGTCGGGGCAATCCGTTGGAATAGATCCTTTGGATTATACTTCCTTGAGCCCCATTTCATTTAAATGAAAAGATCGGAGGAAATGCCATCGTAATGCAAAAAGCACTCGAAAGCATCGATGGCACTCAAGATAATGAGGGCCAGCAGTGCCGAACAGGTTTATTTTAATAGAAAGGGGAATTTTAGCTTTCATGCAATGTGGACGCGGGCTATCTGTTGGAGCCTTTTCTGTTAACGCCTTACAGAACTCCAACGCCAAGCTCGAACAAACACATTTTCAACCTTCGTCATGCTTCTGCAAGAAATGTAATCGAGAGAACTTTTGGAGTAATTAAAAGCTGATTCAGATTACTCCAAGAGATCCTATTGTATAGTCCCTTAAAGGTCTCATGCATAGTAAAAGTTTGCTGTGCTCATCACAACTTATGCCGCGAACATAAGGATGAGGATTTTTGTATTGTTGAAGCTCCTGAAGGACGCGCAGAAGTTATGTCTTTAACAAATTCGAATCAGCCAGAAACAACTTCTCAAATTCGAGACGACATAGCAGCTTCTTTGAGAATACTTTGACGTATTAATTATGAAAATTTTGTTTTTGATCAATAAATATGCTTTGTTTTATTAAGTTTTTTAATTTTTTTAATTTTATTTAAATTAGGTTTCCATAGTAAAGATAAGTTTTTCTAAAAATAAGTTCTAACATTCCAAATTTTGCCTTTAAGGGGAAGGTTCCAGAAGAGCAATTCAAATTAAATGGATGAATAAACAATTAATGACGTACGTATCATCGTCTTTTTCTTCAATGTTCTCTTTCTCTACATTGTTTATGGGCTGCAGGAGACCAAATGTTATTATGCCGGTCACTCTATCAACAGCCTCATACAAATAGCACAGATTAGCAATTTGTACTTCAATCGAAGTAAGCTGCATTTGGTTGTAAGGCCGGCCGCCTGTTGTCCTAGTCTCCTTTCTTTTGTGTATAATTTTTACACTCGTTACCGAATGTCCGTCATGGTGTCCGTCCCTCTGTCTGTATGTTCGTAACTTTTTTCTGCACCCTTCTAGCTAGAGACTTGAAACCTTCAAATTATCTTTATCTATAGGATAGTAAATTAAAGTGTCAAGATTGGGGTTCTACGATAACAGGGGGCTGGCAAATCAATAAATTCGATAACTCAAAACCGATAAATCGACTTATTTCGCACATCCTTACAGCTATAACTACCAAATCTTACGAGCAGATAGCAACTAGCATTCCACCTAAAAAAAACTGCATCAAAAGCTTGGATGATTCGCCAACCAATACTGCCCTAGCCGTCCCCATCAGCCCCAACGCTTTGTCAAAAGCGGGAATGCGTGTATCTTCCAGAGTTCCCAAAAATCTGCATCAAAGTTTTGGAGCCACGCCCACCCATTACCCCTACGACCACCTTTCATAAACTTAGAGATAGAGTCAACTTATTTGGTATGAAGATAGCAAATGACATTCCACAAAGATCTGCAGCAAAAATTTTGATGCCACGCCCACCCGTACCGCCCCAGCCCCCCCTCCCCCCCGGCCTCTATCCCCAACGTTTTACAAACTTCGAGCTAGAGTCACCAAATTTGGTAAGAAGATAGAAATTGACATTCCACACAGATCTGCAGCAAAAATGTGGAGGCCACACCCACTCAATCCGCCCCCAGCCCCTTTCCCCACCTTTTACAAACTTTGAGCTAGAGTCACCAAACTTGTATGACGATAGCAACTGACATTCCACATAGATCTGCATCAAAAATTTGGATGCCACGCCCACCCATGCCGCCCCAAGTGTACTGCAATCGGTTGCGTCCAATTGCAACGTTTATACTTGTTACATATGAAATTATTGTTATATTTTGCTTTTGTTGAAAAGATATTTATCAAATTGAATTGTGTATTCTAGTTGGGCGCTTTATTTTTGAATTGTTGCACCTATTCTTTTGTGATGTGTAAACATCTTTGCTTTTGGGGCATGAAATAATCGAAAAGTAATACACTATTGGTGTGAACTCTATGAGAGTATATTGGGGCAAATGTTTTATTTGTATGTGTAAACTAGAGCTGCAAAAATATGTTTTGAAACATCGATGTTTTCGATGTTTTTATGCAAAAAATTAAATATTGTTCTTTAATTTAAACCGACTGTTTTATGTTAGTTTATGTCCCATTTTCTTATAATTAATTTAACAGAAATAATCTTTTTGATTTATCACCTCACGACTAATTAAACACAAAAATGTAGTACCGTACTAACATACTCGGTATGCAGTTCTGTTCGCTACTGGTCGTACGGTAGTGTTGAACCAACGAGTATATACCTGATTGCATAATATAATAAAAATAATAATATTAACATAATATATATGTAGATGTCTTTAGTAAGTATTTAAATTGTTTTCATATATTTACTTAAATAATATAAACATCAAAAATATTTGCATGTCTTACAAACACAAAATCAGCGTTGTACAAGCAAAAAAACAGCGTCGCTGCATGATCAAAACAAATCATTTTAAATATGGCGGCTTCCCTGAAAAGTAAACAAGGAAGCAATATTCACAACACAAGCAGCTGTTCGCTCTCGTTTTGTATAGGTGCCCAAGCGTAGGTCTGGTGATGAACCACTAAAATTAAGTTGGCAGCAACAAGAATTCAGTGAATTCTGAGTTCCGCTCTGTTAAGTATATATTCGTTGTGTTGTTACAACAGTAAATAGCTTTTAGCGGCTATTTATGATTGTAAAAAAAGCAACAATATGTCGGGCAAGAGCCTGAAAAATATTAGCAATAGGAAACTATGTTTATACTCTTTATTCCACATATAATTTACTATACATTTACAAGAAACAAGTCAGGAGAGCCCGACTAGAAATTACCCTGAACCCTGAACTTTGGTATACTGACTTAACTTCATTCGATTAAATTCGATATCCTCAGTGTTTCTGGACGAAATTTTTAGAGAAGTTGCACCGTTACTCATTATTTCAACCCTCATTTTTACATTTTCCTAATTCGATATTTTTGTTATCGATTACATGTGTATATCGGAAATCAGAATAGTTATCGATAATTTGAAGCAAAATTGTTCTGCTCATGGTTTAGGAGAACTTATATACAAAATCTGAGGTCTCTAGCTCTTGTAGCCTCTGAGATCCACGCGTTCATACAGACGGACATGGCTATATCGTCGTGGCTGTTGATGCTGATCAAGAAAATATATCCTTTATGGGGTCGGAAATGCTTCCTTCTGCCTGTTACATACTTTTGCACAAAACCATTTCACACTTTTTCCCATTTTATGGGTTTAGGGTATAAAAAAACATTTTCTTTTTTTCCGCGTAAACAGAGCTCACAAAAAAGTGTCGACATTTTCAGAATATCCGCCAAAAAAAACTGTTTCTTTTGGACATAATGAAAAGATGGATCGAGAAAACACACTCAACTCTGTTCTGTACCAATGAGTGGAATGCTCAAGCAATTTCAGATATTTTGGTCTCTATTTGATCGTGTCTTCCAAAGACCGTTCTGGCACTAAGTATAGAATGTTCTAGAGCAATCACTTCGTTTTTCGTGCATTCGTGCGGGTTTCGCTATACATTTACACGATGGAACCCACAGAGCAGTTCGGCTGTGGAGCCGACCAAGGCGTATTTAACAAGGTGGCAGCAGCGTCAACGTCGCGTTGCCTTACGAAAAGTGAAAGCAATCGAGAGAAATTGAGCGAGAGCAAGAGAGTAATAAACTCAAAGAAATTTGTTCTCCCATGCATATGTATACACAGTGCTGCCAATTTTTTTTTAGCAAAAAAAGCTAGATAAGCGAAAAAAAAAGCATACAAAAAGCTATTTACATACAAATGATACCAAATGACTCATACAGAAAAAAGCTGCCCCATACAATATTTAACAAGTGGAAACGTTGCAGTCGGACGCAACCGACTGCGGTATACTCGATACCAGTATTTATAATTTTGATGCCCATCCATGTGGGATGTCAATTGCTATCTTCATACCAAATTTGGTGACTCTAGCTCAAAGTTTGTAAAAGTGGGGAAAGGGGGACTGGGGGCGGTATGGTTGGGCGTGGCATTCAAATTTTTGGTGCAGATCTATGTGGAATGTCAATTGCTATCTTCATACCAAATTTGGTGACTCTAGCTCAAAGTTTGTAAAAGTGGGGAAAGGGGGACTGGGGGCGGTATGGTTGGGCGTGGCATTCAAATTTTTGGTGCAGATCTATGTGGAATGTCAATTGCTATCTTCATACCAAATTTGGTGACTCTAGCTCGAAGTTTGTATAAAGTGGGGAAAGGGGGGCCGCGGGCGGTATGGTTGGGCGTGGCATCCAAATTTTTGCTGCAGATCCTTGTGGAATGTCAAATGCTACCTTCACACCAAATTTGGTGACTCTAGTTCGAAGCATGTAAAAGGTGGTGAAAGGGGGGCTATGGGGCTTGGGGCGGTATGGTTGGGCGTGGTATTCAAATTTTTGGTGCCGATCTATGTGGGATGTCAATTGCTATCTTCATACCAAATTTGGTGACTCTAGCTCGAAGTGTGTATAAAGTGGGGAAAGGGGGGCTGCGGGCGGTATGGTTGGGCGTGGCATCCAAATTTTTGCTGCAGATCCTTGTGGAATGTCAAATGCTACCTTCATAACAAATTTGGTGACTCTAGCTCGAAGTTTGTATAAAGTGGGGAAAGGGGGGCTGCGGGCGGTATGGTTGGGCGTGGCACCCAAATTTTTGCTGCAGATCCTTGTGGAATGTCAAATGCTACCTTCATACCAAATTTGGTGACTCTAGCTCGAAGTTTGTATAAAGTGGGGAAAGGGGGGCTGCGGGCGGTATGGTTGGGCGTGGTATTCAAATTTTTGGTGCCGATCTATGTGGGGTGTCAATTGCTATCTTCATACCAAATTTGGTGACTCTAGCTCGAAGTTTGTATAATCGCAGTCAAGCTCACAGCTTAAAGCTTATCTACTTTCAAGCGCCCCTTCTTTTTTCATCTCTCTCTCTCTCAAAAAAAAAAAAAAAACATTCGACAGTAAGTTTAAAAAGCATACACATGCCTCCTGGGCACTATAACCAAGGGGCTAATCGCTTTGCCACGCTCAGCGACAGCCCCAAGACCAAAAGAAAAAAGCCCTCTCCTCTGTCAGAGGCCTTCCCAGAACTTCCAACGCCTAAATCACCCAATCCAAAATATTTAGTTATGTCAGCCACTGATTCAGAAAAACCCCTCACATCATACTCATGCTTCGCAGTTGAACGAGCAATCAAGCTAATCAGCATAAAAATTTTGAAAATTAACCAATTGCGAGACGGCAAACTGCTTATCTTTGTCGAAAATTCAATAATAGCAGAGAAGTTCATAGCTGCCAAGGAGCTCCATGGCATTTGCAAAATCCAAACCCAATACCATAACAATCTCAATCACAGCAAAGGTACAGTGTATGCTCCGTACCTCAACAACGTCTCAAATGAGGAAATACTACAAGAACTCAAATCGCAGGGAGTTGTGGAAGCATACAATATACCAAGCAAATTAACGGCAAAAGCGTTCCGACCGGTGTAGTTCAGCTCACCTTTAACTTATTTAACCTTCCCCAAAAAATCCAAATATCGTGGTACCTCGCTCGAGTAAACGAATATATTCCTAATCCCATGCGTTGCAAAAACTGCCAAGTTCTAGGACACACAGCCAAGCATTGCAAAAACAATACCACTTGCGATCCATGCGGCCTTCCAGCCCACCTCCCCTCGCCGTGCACTCGTAAATACTGCATAAACTGCAAGGGAGAGCATGCTGCTAGCAGCAGAGACTGTCCAAAATACATTGACGCACAAGAAATATTAAAAATAAAAACAAAAGAAAAATGTACTATGTACGAAGCAAAAACTAAATATTACAAACAGCAACCACAACAACAACTACCAATCACAAAAAAAACATACTCCGATACAACCGCTATAACTGTAACACCAAAAATAACCGAGACACAAAACTTACCGTCCACCTCAAGAATCATAAACAGCTTCAAAGACAATACGAATTTGAAAAACACACAAGATAAAACATACGACATCACAAGCACAGACTAATCAAAAGCAACAAAAGAAAAAAACTCAACCAAGACTAAAATGCACTCACAAAAGATAACAGACCACTCAATAAATGTAGAAAACATAACAACAAGCGACTCAGAATATGACGAACAAATGGAAACCGAACTAAACACAACTAAAACACACAACAAAACAACTCAACGGTCTCTGATACGGACAGTATGAGAGAAGACGTTGAGTTGTGATAAAATCAAGCCTCTACCTACCTCTTCTAGCTTCCCCCTCGCTCTCGCGATCGTCTCTAATGATCTACGCATTAGCGCGCGCTATCGCGGAACTAGGGGGAGAGCTGATGAGAAGGAGAGATTATTAAAAACACAATACCAAAACAAATCAAACAACTTATTTACTAACACAATGACACTCAATATAATACAATGGAATATCAATGGATATAAAGACAAATATTATAATCTCTCCCTTCTAACAAAGAAATACAGACCACAAATACTAGCCCTCCAAGAAACCCATCTCACTAACAATGACACAACAAGTCACACACCAACCCAATTCTTACTTTATAAAAAAAACGATATCGATATTTTAGCCCCCAAAGCCAACAGAGGAGTAGCTCTTCTTATATCCAAATCTATTCAACATAGAATACTAAACTGTCAATCAAATATTTTAGCAATAGCTGCTGAAATACAGACCAAAACCCCGTTTGTAATAATCAGCATCTATATATCACCAACTGACACATTTGTCGAGCAGGAACTGCACGATCTCATTAATAGCTTCAATAAACCAGTTCTGGCACTAGGCGATTTCAATGCCTGGCACTCACTTTGGGGATCATCTTCTAACAATAAAAGAGGTAACATAACAGCTAAATTTATCCAAAATAGCAATCTTATTGTTTTTAACAACGGTGACCCCACACACTATTCCACGCATAACACTTTTACTCATGTCGATCTATCCATCTGCTCCCCACCACTCAATTTAAACGCATCTTGGTCAACATGCGATGACCTGTATGGAAGCGACCACTATCCTATAAACATAGAGCTATTCCCAAAACCATACACTCACTCAACACATAAAATACATAAATAAAAAATTCACTTAGCTAACTGGGAACTCTTTCAATCAAATATGCACGAACTAACACACAAAATACACATCACAAGCAACACAAACAAATCAGCAGCACAATTCTTAAAAATCATCAAAGCAAGTGCAAATAATGCTATACCAACAATAAACCCAAATAAAAACAGACACAACTTAACCTATTGGTGGAGCTCTGAACTAGAATCATTGAGAAGGGAAAAAATCAAATGCCTCAACAATCTCAGAAAACATTTAAGCACAGAAAACTTACTGAACTACAAAAAAGCTAACGCCAAATTTAAATTTATTGCCAAAAGAGAAAAAAAAATTAAATTTGCCGAATTTACACAGGACATAAACTCTAACACCACCACAAAAACACTATGGGAAAAAGTACATATAATCACAGGAGTTAGAAAAAATACGCGCATACATGCAATAGAAACAGATTCAGGAAACAGTTGCGACCCAATTATAATTGCCAACGCATTCGCCAAACAATGGTCTGAATATTCAAAAGATTCAAATTTCCCCCCCTCTTTCAGCTAAACAAAGACCGCCAACTTGCTCACCCACCTACAACATACTCCCCAAGAAACAGAGCTAAAACCATTGAAACTCCCATTACTCTAATTGAGCTCCAATCATGTCTCAACAGCCTCAAGGGAATAACTCCCGGAA
This sequence comes from Scaptomyza flava, assembly GCA_030179655.1. NCBI lineage: Eukaryota > Metazoa > Arthropoda > Insecta > Diptera > Drosophilidae > Scaptomyza > Scaptomyza flava. The sequence goes on along the minus strand of JARNME010000308.1, from coordinate 238,790 downwards.
ACGACAACATAAGCTATAAAATACTAAAAAAACTCCCCGCCATAGCAATCAATAAGCTTTTAGAGCTATACAATAGAATACTAGACACTAGCATCATTCCCCAGCAATGGAAAATTGCCACAATAATTCCAATCAACAAACCTAATAAACCAAAACATCTTTTAAAAAGCTACCGCCCAATATCACTACTACCCTGCATATCCAAGACACTAGAAAAAATAATATCGAAAAGAATAATGTGGATGCTCAGTCAAGAGAATCTCCTCTCCCCCTACCAGTACGCGTATAAACCAAATAAAAGCACCATAGAACCCCTTTTAATATTAGATAATTATACTTGCAACAAACTCTCTACAAGAACCCATATATCGATATTGTCAATAGACATGGAAAAAGCCTTTGACAGAGTAGGAGTGCATTGCATCTTGCAACAACTGCGTGATTGGAAATTTGGGCCAAAAATAATAAACTATATACGAAGCTACCTCAGCAACCGAAAAATCCGTGTTAAAGTAAGCAACACACTCTCAAACGAAAAGCAACTATATAACGGCATCCCACAGGGTTCACCATTATCAGTAACATTGTTCCTTATAGCATTTAATAAATTAAGTATGATTATTCAAGAAGAAAAATTTTTGATCTCTGCCTTATCTTCGAACCAAAACCGGGTTATGTTAACAAACTTAATAATCTCTTTTACAAAATAAATCAATGGTGCAACTTCTCTGGAACAAAAATTTCAACTGAAAAATCATCCCACTTACATATATGTAAGAAACACAATTGTGCAAACATAGAAATAGTAGTTAATAACACTACCATACCAAACGTACAACAGCTTAAATTATTAGGATTAGTTTTTGACTCAAAACTCTCTTGGAACGAACACATTAAAACTTTAATAAAATCAATAAACTCTAGGTTAAATATACTAAAATGTTTAAGCAGCTAAAATCTAAAGTGTAACACAACATCTCTTGTAAATATTTCAAAATCAATAATACTATCAAAAATCGACTACGGCCTCTGTATATACGGCAAAACAAACAAATCCAATATGAAAAAATTATCCACCCCCTATCACACGTCCATCCGCCTTTCCCTAGGTGCATTTAGAACCACCCCAGTCTACAACATGCTTGCAGAAGCTGGACTACCTGATCTAACGACCAGATTCCAATGGAGCATTCGCAAACAAATCTACAGAATCACTAACACACCCGACTCATCTTTACACGGAACACTAGTTAACCAACTCAAACGTAAAACGAGATCGCGAAAGACATCGAGCCTGCAGCTAATTATTGATAAAGCAAGAGAACTTGACATACTCATTCAGCCAAAAAAAATGCATAAAGAAAAACTCCCACCATGGTTCTTCAGCAACGAATCCGTCATTTTACAGCTAGCAAAGTACCAAAAAGACACGACATCCAATGAAACATACCAACTCTACTTCAACAAAATTAGAAGCGAACACTCCGGATGGAACTTCATCTACACAGATGGCTCAAAAACGGAAAATGTCACTGCCTTTAGCGTGGTTAACGAGCAAAATATCATATTGAAGGCAGCTATCACACCAACATATACTTCAATCTTCAATGCAGAAGCGGAGGCTATACTAACAGCGGCCGAGCTGGCAAGCACAATTAAACGGAAGAAGCACATCATATGCTCGGACTCGCTCTCGACTCTTCTTGCTATACGAAACGTCAACAACCACGAGCCCACAGCACAAAAAATACGGGAAATTATTACTTCAAACCACAAAAAGATAAAACTGCTCATATGTTTATACAAGCAAAATACTCAGAGCATGGCTGGCTGGCTGTGCTATGAGGGAAAAAGCGTATAACAGTCGCCAAGCTGAATGACTTGATATACTCGGGCATGAAATGCGCTGGCAGAGAAAAAAGCAGCAGCAGCGCTTTGTGAGAGAGGTGTCGCCACGATTGCCTATTCCAACTGGCAGTCAGAATTTGGCCTCATGACGACTCTATATAAGTTTCATTCTTGTTGATGCAACCAGTTATCTTTATACCAAATTTGGTGAATTTAGCTCAAAGTTTGTAAAAGGTGCGGAAAGGGGGGCTCGGGCTGAAGGGGTGGGCGTGGCATTCAAATTTTTGGTGCAGATCTATGTGGGATGTCAATTACTATCTTCATTTTTAATTTGTGGAAAAGGGGGGGGGGGGGTTGACTCTAGCTCAAAGTTCGTAAAAGTGGGGAAAGGGTGGCTGGGGGCGGTATGGGTGGGCATGGCATTAAAATTTTTGGTGCGGATCTATGTGGGATGTCAAATACTTCAAAAGCTCGGTAGCAATATCTAATTGAAAATTTATGAGCGGCTTATGCCTCAATTCGCCGAATGAATGTGATGTTTCTGAATGTGTGATGTCTCTGCGGTACAACAACCAACTGTTTACTAAACTCGAATTTATGCACCAGTACACTATGCGCATGTACCATTTATTTGAGCGGTGGTTGATTTTGTACAATTCAAGCAGCATGTCTGCATTATCAACCCCTCCCATGTTCTTGTTGCATTCTACTATACGTGGACGAGGTATAGTTATGAACTTCTTCTCTTTTCGGCACCATCTCTTGCATTCACCCATGGGGTTCTTACCCGTATAGTTTGAAACCAGCTGAACACTCTTATTATCATTCCAACGACAAGCAATCAAGTTGTGAGCTGATTCATATTTGAAATTGCTTGATCCTCGCCCTTGTTTTTGAAGTTCCTTCTCACTTCTTGGAGTACACTTTTAATCGGTTGCTTCTCATTGTACCAGCGGCTAAAATGCCTTTTTTTTCAAAGCAATCATCAAGCTCATTGAAGAAAACCAATTGTCAAAAAACAGTTTGAAATTTTTGTTTACTGGCATATTGGATGATAGAAATAAAACAATGTCTGATGATATTCCCAAGCCATAAGACTTGCACGTTCCTTCTCCAATGTAGAGAGTAAAATCATAAATAATACCAGATACCCCAGCTCTAGTGAACATTTTAAAACCCCAGCTGTCGGGCTTCATTGGGAGATATTGTTTCAAACTAATTTGACCTAAAAAAGGAATGTATATTTGTATTATTTAGAAATATGTAACATATGTTTACAAATAAAATAATACCTTTATATGCAAGCATTTGCTCATCAATGCATTCTTCCTGTGAAATTTCATTGAACTTTTTTTTATAGAGTCCAACAAAGACCAAACTTTGTAGAACTTGTCGTACTCAGGTGTTCCCTTCTGTATCTTCTTCTTCTTCACTTTCGTCGTCAACCGAATCATCCCAATCAAAGTTGGCAAAATTTTCAGATTCAGCCTGAGTCAATCCTTTTGGGCGCATCTTAGAATGTGCATACAAAAATAAGTTTTTATATTTCGACAATTACCACAATAGACCAATGTTTCATATACGCAACACTACATTTACAAAACTATTACGGACAAACTATATAATATTTTAATGCTGGATTTTTTTTTAAATTAATCACGTATCTTCAATTAGTTAGTTGTCATTATCATTTATTTAAGACAACGTTTTTTTGAAAAATTAAATTGTTAACTTTCCTCTCGGGAGAATAGCTATCAACTGAACACGAGCACAGCTGATTACCAACCAGTCAGCTGTAAGCTTAAACAACGTATGATTTTATTCTTATTTAGAAAGAAGAAGAAAAACATGTTAATTTGCGGTACTTAGATGCTTGTAAACACAATGTTTCATATACGCAACAGCGGGCATGAGAGGGATAACATGGACGCCGCTTTTCCAAAAATGAAGACGACTGTGGGGGCCGAAACTTGCCTACTTTTAACATCCCTACTTAAAAAAAATGCTAGCACCGCTTGAAGGCCAAACAGGAACGCGACTGGCGACTATGCTAGATCCGCGTTTAAAAAAGGAGGGATTCCGCGAGCAAAGCAATGCAGAGCAAGCAGCAAAAGCACTGGAGAATAAGATAGTACTTTTTTAAAATGGATTTGCAAAAAATTTCCCATCAACGAATGAGAGACTGCCAACCAACAAGGACCCCAATGACTTCATTCATCACAAAAAAGGGCTGCAAAACCAAAAAGGAAACGATCCGATGCCATTATTGAGTTGCGCTAATATTTTTAGCAGCAACATGCACTACGCGAAATAGATCCCCTGGAGCATTGGAAGATAAATTTATATACATAAGTTTTTTTTTTTTTTTAACTTAAATAACTATTTTCAGCTCTCTTACAGAGCTAGCTCGACAGAGTCACAACGAACATTCAGTAAGGCTGGAGAAATAATTTCTTAAAAACGTGCGCCAAAAAAATCAGTGAATCAATGATCTCTCATAGATTTTGAATCTAGATCTAGGAAGATCTAGATGTCATTAGTATTATGTTGAAAAACAGCAAAAAAGCTTTGAAATTGTGAAGTTATGAAAAACTTCTTTTTATTATTTTCGTTTATTTTTTTTATTATTTTTCTTTATTAATAGTTAGATTGCGCTAAATTAGTTTTAAGGTAATTATTATTATTATTATTATATTGGGGGTAAATACACTGCGAGCAAATAGATCTTTTGTGCCCCCTCCTTAGCTTATAGCTCTTCCATCAGGCCCAGGTGTTGCATAAAAGCAAGTACCTTTGTTGGGTCGATGGTTTCTAAATCGCTAAGTTGCACAATATGTTTTCATAGAAAACTACTTCTTTTCCTTACTAAGGCTACGCCTTCTGCTATAATGTGCAAGGAGGATTCTCCTTCCATTTCGCAGAATCTGCAAATCTCGCTGCTGACTAAACCTAGCTTTGCCAGGTGACCTCGTAGTCTACAATGTCCTGTCAAGAGACCGGCGAGTATCCTGAGTCTATTTTTACCCATAGATATTACCGTTTGAGGTTATAGCTACCCAAGAGAAGATCTGCTTGTCTGAGTCCTGGTGTCCTTGTCCAGCTGGTTCATCGCAGAAATCTCTCTTCATTCCTAAGCTCTTGCCGTATTGTGTTTCTTCCTATACCACAGTACGGCTCGGGTCCTATTAGGGGTGTCGCTGCCCCCAGTCTTGCTTGCTTGTCTGCCTCTTCGTTCCCCGTTATGTCGACATGTCCCGGAACCCATCTTAGGGCAAGCCTATTTTGTGATCCCAGAGTGTCTAACTTGGTTCGTACCTCACGAACTACCTTTGACATGATTTTGGTCTTACTAAGTGCCATTATTGCTGCTTGATAGGATGGCTATATCCCTATTTCGAAAGTAACGCGTTAGATTAAAGTCCACACACCTACCGATTGCACATACCTCAGCTTGGAATATGCTGGTGTACATACCTAGGGGCTCGTGGTACATTAGCCGAGGGCCTACCTCACCAAGACCGGAGCCTTGTTGCGTTAGGGATCCATCGGTGTACCATTGTATGATGTGTGGCTTCATGTTGTGGACCTCTTCGAGAGATGTCCACTTCTTTTTATTACAGAGGTGAACTTGAAACTTTTGACCGAACATGTGTTCGGCTTTCATTTCGTCCCTTGGCTGTGCCAGTAGGGGAAGTTCACCAGATAGCATATCTGCCTCTACTCGACTAAGAATGTGTCCTCTCCCAACTCCTTCAACGGACATTCTTAAGAGGGTTGCCTTCTGTTGCAACCTAACCGGAGTGGCGTTATCTCCAATAGAACCTCAAGCGCTGATGTGGAGCTTCTGAAGCTGCTTCTGCACAGTGATTTGCTGTGCCTTAATTAAAGTGATAAAACGGCGAAATTATTTCTGTTATTTTCATTATAAAAAGTAAATGAGACATAAACTAACATAAAACAGTTGGATTCAATTAGACCATGATTTTTTTTTAATTTTTTGAATAAAAACATCGATGTTTCGAAACGTCGCGACGCGTCGGTGACGAAATAATCGATGTTCTCACAACCGATGTTTTTGCAGCCCTAGTCGGCTGCCTCTCTGCATCTAAACACAAACAAAAAGATTTCTTAGCAAGAACGTGAGAGCGCCCAGTCGGCTCGACACCCGAAGTGCTATGAGAGCACTCAGGAACTTTTCGAACAAATGTGCAGCGAATTCGTTGCTAACAAGCCCCCTACGCAATTTTTGCTTTAGAATACTTTATACTTATTGTTTAACTCAGTGCTTAGGCACTAAGTATAAAACATTTCATATTTAGTGGCTTAGGTATACATTAAATACAATGATCGATATCCAACAGATATTAATGTACATGGATAAAAGTTGTAAGCTACTTATGACTGCTCAATAGAATGGCTGCGCTCAGGGAACTAAGCGGTTATAAAGCTGCTTACTAAGCGCTTAGTGCTAATCGCTGAAAACTTGTGAACACACTTAGTTGATTAGCTGATTATCATTATCGATATGTAAAAATTTAAATTATATATCTAATTATTACTAATTTATTTTATTTTTCATAAATTTCATATATTTATTTTTATTTAAATGAAGTCTTAAAATACATGACGTATTAAAATAAACCATTTGCACAAAACAATTAACAGCTGTTCAATCACTAAGCGCAAAAGCAAACAAATTTTACGCTTACAAAGATGGCGGGCGCTGACTTAACATGTTTAAAGAGGGCTTACTAAGCAGAACGTTCAGCGAACGATTACTAAGATGTATTGTAAAACTGCATTTACACTAGTTGACAAACAAGTCAACATTGATAACAACTTAGTCAACCCTAGTGTGAACAGCTGTCAACTTGGTCAACTGCAATGACCATTTTCGTCAATGCATTGACCAACTAACAGTAAGACGGGAAACCAGAGATGGTATGTTATGTTAGTTAACATTATGCAATTTGGAAGCGAACGCGAAGGGGAAACAACAATAAGACCCCATTTACACGCTGAAGTTTTTTCATGAAGTTTTTTTTTCATTCTGTTTTAAAACTTATTCGGAATTCAGGTCGCATTTACACGCTGAAGTTTTTCAGTAAAATTTTTCCTTTGAAAATGCAACTCTGGTTTAAATTTATGGTCGATAAACATACACAGTTAACACCAGTTCAATTAATTCTTTCGTCCATAACATTTCTTTTAATAATTTATAAACCAGAATAATATATTTACTATTTGCGCTAATATTGGCTTGTGCGATATTACGTATCAATAACTTTATTTTTCACATGAAACACTGTGCAACTCTGTGTTTACATTCTATCGGAATAAGGCAAAGCAAAATTAGAAGAAAAATTCACGACTTAACAAGTAGTGATTTTTGCTTGAAGTTTTACCCCTCTACACCCTTGCCAACAAACAAAAGATTCAGAGAGAAAATTCATGAAAAAACTTCAGCGTGTAAATGGGGTCTAAGCCAGTATTCTGCCTTGTTGCAAATTTTCCTGAAATGCGGCATATGTCTGCCTATATTCTTGTTGATTCTTATGCGGGTTAGTTGTGTTGTAATTTTTTTTTGGCAATTATGGTTATGTTGTTCTTGGTTAGTGGGGTTATTTTTTGAACTTTGGTTAACATTTTCCTGATACCTTTTACCAGAATTGTTTTTCTTTGAATTATTGTATTTATTATCTTTGGGTTTTTCAACCACACTATTTTCAAATAAGCCCTCCTTTTGAGCTGCTACTTTTAACAGATGGCTAGTGGTAATATCATGCCTAGCTAGAATCATGAAAATTCTATCTGAAATTTTTCTTTTAATTACATCTTTAACTGTGTTATTCATGGCATTTGTATAAACCATTGTATTGGTTGAGATTCCCTTGATAGCTGGTGTTGTAAAGTTGTCGTAATAATTCTTTCACTGGAGTCTGGGTGGTGTATTCCTCGATGAGTGCTCGTTTTAGTTCTCCCCAATTGTTGGCTTGTGATAGCTGCCAAATCCTTTGCGCTTCTCCGATGACTTGTAGTTCGATCGCACCGTATATTATGCTTTGTTGCCTTTGGTTTGTAGTAGGGTATAATTTTAGTATTTGTTGTTGATTGTATTGTTCTTAGTTTTCTTAAATTATTTAAACACCATTAATTGTGTTTGTCGCACGATTAGCTTTTATTAAGTATTGCAAGTTTTTTTGCTTGTTGCACTTATTTGTTCACTAATCAATTATATACCATTAAATGTGTTAGTTGCACGAAAATTCTTTGGCGGATTAGTTTTTATGAAGTATCGCAAATTATTTTTGTTGCACTTATTTTTAACTAATCCTACCTGCTGCGCCAATTATGAGTTCACGCTTAAGTGGGATTTAAAAAAATAACAAGACTTTGTCTTTTAGTTTATTTCTTTATTGTGTTGAACTAATTTTGAAAGATACAAACAATTTCTCACTTAAGTCTATCTTCTTTCTATCTTTACTCCGAACTACTTCTCAATCGTTCTTGCTGCGCAGAGCAAACCTCGGTTGAGAGCTTTTCTTATTATCAAAGCTTTTAAGCTTTGCCGTTTTCTCTGTGTAACTTGCAAAAAGTAATCGTGCCTTAGTAATTAGGGTTGAATAAGCCTTATCTAGTTAGTTGCATTCCCATCTCTATGTCTTCTATATATTCGGTGAAATGTTCTAAATTTAAAATTAGTATGTCAAGTTTCTTGTGTTTTTCTTCTTTTGTTTTAAATGTGTTCATGGTTTCAATTGCTTTGTTAATTGTTTCGATAATTTGGTTTAGTTCATTAACTTGAACGCTGTTCTTGGCTAAGCTACTTATCTTCTGTTCTAGTTCGTCTCTGTCATCTGTACCTAATGTTCCGAATAAGTATTTATATGTTTTTCCTACTAAATTTATTAGTCCTCTCTTTTGTCTTTTAATGATTGTTATCCCGTTCATTTCCCTGTTTAGTTTTTCAATGAGGTAATTTATTTTGGTTGAATTTTCGTACTCCTTTGCTTGATAATAGGTTATTGTAAACCTTTTCTATTTTTGTTAAATTTACAGTTAAATAATGATATTCAAAATTTGTTGGTATGTCCAGTATTCCTGTTTTAAATATTAGGTAGCCGTTGTTTGCTTTTATGGGGTTTATTTCGATACTCTGTCCGTTAATTGTCACCGTTAGCAGTGTAATTATTACTAGAATTCCCTTCGTTATTTGGTTCTCTGTAATTAATGTATTTACTCATGTTAGTTTTCTTTTAATACTCGATACCGAAGGTAAAGAGTATATTGGTTTTGTGCAATGTCCGTCATGGTTTCTGTCCGTCTGTCCGTCCGTATGGTTGCAATATTTTTCCACACCCTTCAAGCTAGAGACTTGAAGCTTTCCAATTCTCTCTATGGGATAGTAAATTAAAGTGTCAAGGTTGGGGCTCTACGATAACTGGGGGCTGGAAAATCGATAAATTCGATAACTCAAAACCGATAAATCCACATATTTCGCACATCCTTACAGCTAGAACTACCAAATTTAGTCAGAAGATAGCTACAAGCAACGCCCCAAAAATCTGCATCAAAAATTTTGATGCCACAACTACCCATACCGCCCCCAGCCCCCTATCACCACATTTTACAAACTTCGAGCTGGAGTCACCAAATTTGGTATGAAGATAGCAATTGACATTCCACAGAGATCTGCATAAAAAATTTGGATGACACACCCACCCATACCGCTCCCCTTTTTCAAACTTTGAGCTAGAGTCACCAAATTTGGTATGAATATAGCAATTGACATTCCACAAAGATCTGCATCAAAAATTTGGATGCCACACCCACCCATACCGCCCCCAGCCCCCTTTCCCCACATTTTACAAACTTTGAGCTAGATTCACAAAATTTGGTATGAAGATAGCAATTGACATTCCACAAAGATCTGCATAAAAAATTTGAATGCAATTCCACCCATACCGTCCCCCTTTTTTAATTTTTGAGCTAAGTCACCAAATTTGGTATGAATATAGCAATTGACATTCCACAAAGATCTGCATCAAAAATTTTGATGCCACACCCACCAATGCCGCTCCCAACCCCCTTTCCCCACATTTTACAAACTTTGAGCTAGATTCACAAAATTTGGTACGAAGATAGCAATTGACATTCCACTAAGATCTGC